>RQIL01041624.1:0-15957 GCA_003951145.1 Jimgerdemannia lactiflua | reverse complement strand
AGCTAGGTAATAAATGAGGCCACGGCCTATAGAAGAAAAAAAAAAAGATATATTTACCACTACATACAATAACTTTCCACCATACTAATACAGAGAGTACCCTATATATACCAGAGATGCAAAACCAATCTGACAATGCCCCTACCAAACACCACACCACCTGATCAAATTCAAACATCAACACATAGATGAAATGCTACAAAATGGAGTTATCAGACCCTCATCAAGCCCCTGGACTTCACCAGCAATCATTATACCAAAGAAAGGAGGATGGAGACTAGTTATGGACTTCAGAAAACTCACTAAGGTCACCACAGAGAATGCCTACACACTGCTAAGAATCAACGACCTCCTCAATGCCCTCAGAAAAGCCAAGTACATGATTACTACCAACCAGTTCCAAGGATTTTAAGTAATCCCCATTGCCAAAGAAGATATCTGCAAGACGGCCTTTATCACTAGACGAGGACAGTATGAATACCTTCAAATGCCATTTGGATTCTGCAATGCACTAGCCTTATTCCAACAAATGATGAATCATATCTACTGAGACCTCATCAGAAGAAATGTACTAGTCTATATAGGTGATATAATCATCTAATCCAAGACATTCAAGCAACACCTGCAAGACCTCCATGAAGTATTTAACACCATCTGAAGCTCAGGACTCAGACTCAATGCCAAGAAGTGCTTCTTTGGAAAACACTAAGCCAAATATCTAGGATATGTTGTTTCAGCTCAAAGCACACATGCTGACCCCCGCAAGGTGGAGAAAGTCAAGAACTACCCAACCCCCACCTCAGCAAAGAAGATCCTATCTTTCCTCATATTAGCATCCTACTATTGGCGATTTATTTCAAGATTTTCAGACAAGGCAGTACCTCTCAGAGTCATTTCCAAGAAGGACCAACCATTCTACTGGAAGGAAGACCAGCAAAAGTCATTTGACCTACTCAAGAAGACCCTCACTGAAGCCCCTATCTTGGTGTGACCAGATTTCAACAAGCCCTTCATCCTGGCAACTGATGCCTCAGCCCTAGGACTTGGATCAATCCTGTCACAGCAAGATGACCACAAGAGGGAGCATGTTATTGAATATGCTAGCAAGGCTACAAATGAGTTGCAGGCGAACTATAGAGCCACCAAGTTGGAATGCCTAGCAGTAGTATGGGCAGTAGACCACTTCTGCCACTATCTCTTAGGAAAGAGATTCGCCCTCATCACAGACCATCAAGCTCTACAATGGTTGTTCAAGAAGCCAGAGCCCTCAGGCATATTTGCAAGATGGATCATCTCCCTACAGGAGTACCAGTTCACCATTGTCTACAAGAAAGGTATCAAGAACTCCATGTTGATACTCTGTCAAGAACCCCTCAAACTCAATAAGAAGGGAAGGAGCCCCCATGAGAGAAGGCTGCTTCCCACTCAACCAATTGAACCAAGAATTATGCCTCACCCTCACCTGGAGCCTGCACCATAGGAGCTTCAAGAAAGAAATCCAGCCTGCCCACAAGCTGTTCATCCAAAGAAATCTCAAGAAATTTCAAGAAGGCAATGGTGAACTTTGGAGAGTAGAAGGAGATTGATACACCTGAGCACCAAGAGAAGATGAAATACCAAAAATCCTGACAACAAATCATGACCAGAATGCACATCGAGAAATTGGAGCCACTATTGCAAGAATAAAAAAATAATACTGGTGGCCCAAGATGAGGAAACAAATTTCAAAACACATTCAACAATGTGATACCTGCCAAAGATACTAACAGAAACCTACTGACAGAGCACCATTAATGCCAATTGCAGCACTAGCAGGAGCCTTTCAAAGACTGGAAATAGACATTATTGGACCCCTATCAGTAATCAGCTGAGGAAGATGCTACATTCTCACTATTGATAACCACCTGACAAAATACCCAGAAGCCTTTGCCATCGAGACTGCTGATGCTTAGACAATTATCAGAATTCTGTACAATGAAGTCTTCAGCCGCCATGGTGTCCCCAAGGAAATCATCACAGACCAAGACTATGAGTTTATCAACAAAGCTATGAAGACCTTTGCAAGCAACTTCAAGATCAAGCTACAACCAACAATGGCTTACCATCCCCAGATAAATGGACTCACAAAATGAATAAACCAGACAATCAAGCAAGGTCTCAGCAGAACCAAAGATCAATTAAACTGGGACATCTACCTGTCAGCAATCTTATTCAGCATCTGTATCTCAAAGACTACTGCCACTCAGCAGACCCCTTTCTATCTGGTGTATGGCCAAGAAGCTCAAGACCCCGAGAAACCAATCCAACTGAATTTGATGAAATGAGTCACAGAAAAAATCACCTGGTTACACGAAGTATGCCAACAAACACAAGGATTCATCACTCAAGCCCAATAAGTACTATAACTGCAATGCTGATTTGGACCCCTTGCTTATCGGACAGCAAGTTCTGATATAATGCACCATCATAGAAGGAAACTGGAGTGCCAAGCTTGAACTGAAATGGGAAGGACTTTATCTCATTTACCAAGTTTTCATGAACTTCACCTACCAACTCAAGACCATGGATGGAGTCTTACTCAAAACCAAGATACACTGCAACTGCATTAGACCCTACTACCCAGTGAGACAAAATGCATTGATCAATCCCCATATTGACTTCCTTGAATTGTCGATGACATACAGCAATAACCAGTGCCTTAAGCATTGGAAGTTTACCTAGGGACCCTGGAACAAGTAGGACATCTAGTGAACTGAAAAACACCAAAATGAAGCTACTAGCTGGGTTTGAACCCATCCCAGATGGTTAGTCCAGTAATAGGCCCTCTGCCCTATATGAGGATGGCCAGTCCTCGCCAATGCACTGACAAACCCTTTCTGGAGAAATTCAAGACTCCCATGACCTCTGTGTAACCCTCACCACTGAGGACAGCTCTAATTTTGCAAGGGGCAGATGTGACATGCACAATTGACAATGTCAGAATATGGAGTACTGGTGACTGCTAAGATCAGATAACATAATGACATGACAATCAAGTGAACAATCTAATATGTCAAGTGATCATTCTGAAAGGAGCAATGATAATCCAGACTGAAATGAAAGAACATGCTACTTAAAGGACCTAACCCCAACATCAGAATCAGCACCAAAGAACAAAGTTTCCACCACACAATGTTTCCTATCTGCTACTCCAACCAGACCTCCCACTGCTCTACCCCTTTGCCTAGCCTAAAGACCCTGGTCTTTGAAGCTATCAAGAAGGCTATTTGGTGCCCTGATACTTCTGAACATCTGAACTTCTACACTATGGACCTGGGGCACTTCATCAATTACTAGTATATAATGGTCCAACAGCTCAAAGATACCACCGAATGGATGACCCTATGAAATGACTATGAAATCGGCCACCACCTTTGCAATGAAACTCAAGAAGATGATAAAGAAGACCTTGCTGCTGAACTGCTAACCACCAGCCAGCTTATCAAGAGAGCCCTCCATGTCCACCAAATCTTCTACCATGTCTCTTGGGCTATAGCACACTTGCAAGAAGTAACTATCAGGAATATTGTCCGCCTTACTACTGAAGAAGCTAGTTGGGTAGAAGCCAAAGTAGCTGATTATATTGGGAGCAACTGCATCACTGTGGGAAGCTAACAAACTGAACCCACTTTGCCAGGTTTCCACACTATACCCCTCTGAGACAACCACCAAGACCACTTCATGAGCCTTATGGAGATATTTGAAAGACTGCTCACTACCATTAAAGTACCCATTGGAGCCACCCCAGCTACCCACCACTCCATCAGTATTACTTCACACCATATCATTTGGGAGCCAAATCAAGAAGAAGGTCAAGAAGTCCCTGTCTTTGAAGAGGAAGCCCAAGAACTCCAAGAACTCCAAGACCCTGCCCCCAAAGTAGCCAACTCTGATATCAAAACTGATGAGTCCTCAGAGGAAGAAGAAGAGCAATAGAGAGTTTATCAGTCCTCTGTCCACATCCAAGCAGTCTAAGGATTGGAGAATGTTGTCAAATATAATTGGCTACCATTCTATCCCCTCACCTCTTGGCCAGCACTTCCCCCTTTCAAAGAGTGAAATAATGAAGTCACAATCCAGCAAGATGATTTGTTTGCCACTGACAAATGGTACTATATCCTTTAAAGTACAGATCAGCATCTTCTCATTGCTTATAAATGTTATAGTTTAACCATATACAGATAGTCACCCAACCCTCATATCAGTAAGTCATCTGTCCGCATTCAGCGATACCTCCTTCACAACTGAATTTGGAACAAACAATTGACACAACCAAATCCAGTGTAAATACTCATCACATCCATTTTCAGTATAAACAATCATCACATCTGTTTTCAGCGATGCCACCCCTTACATCTGTTTCAGTATAAATAATTGTTGCACCCATATTCAGACATCCATCACACCCATACATAGCCTAGCAGCTGCACTATAGTTAGCCAAGGTAGCAATAGCAACCAGATAGTAACTATATATTCAACACAAGTGACCTAGCAAACACAATATATAAAATACCCCCAAAGGATGAATGAATAAACCTTAGTCAATTTTAGTTTGAAGTAAAAAGAAGTTTTACAGAGAAACCACTGCCTCCAAGAGCCCAGAATTCTGAGAACAAGACAACTAGAGCAATGATTGCTTGGAAGTTTGAGTTAAAGAATTACTCTTACCACTACATACTGAAAACCACCAGAAAAACTATTCAAGACCCACAACTAGGGAAAGCTGCCAGTTAATCACTGCTGAGTTTAAGAAAATCGACTGCCATTAGGAATTTGCCACCACGGACTGCCATGAACTTCAAGTCAGTCAGTTAATCACTGCCAAGTTAAAGGAAACCAAACTGCCATTCGAGATTCGCTGCCATAAAACCGTCACTAAGATCCCATCAGCCCGACTGCCATTCGGATCCCGCATTCAGTACAAGACCCACGCATTCAGACTGCATTCAAGATTCAAGACCCAAAGAACCCAAGGAATCTAAGGATATCCACCATATAAGGATACAAGAACATCAGGAAATCCAGAACCATTGTTATTCACCCAAGTTAACAAGTCAGATGGATGAGTGAGCCATCGACCTCTGTTTTCCTTACCTGCCTCTGCTGTGCCACGAGCCATCAGAATTCAAGAGTTACTGACCCACCATCACAGACCCACTGCATATTCAAGTTACAGTCCCTCTCATGTATGATAATTGACCAACATATTTCGCCTATGTATCCAAGCAATTGCCACCAGGAATTCTCTCTCAGTATGAGTAATTAAGTCCATCGACCACTAAACAACCGAGCCATCAACATCCGACTTTGATGACATTTCAATGACCCGATCATGTGACTATCCACTCGAAGATCCTTTTTATTTTGATATATAATATCACACACTTCATCAAGTGGCACAATTGAGCCATGCTCCAAGCCTATAGTTATACAAATCACACACCACAGTATATACTGAGTTTATCATTCATAGTACTCCTGATGAGTGGATTTAAATCTACTTGAATATTTATTAAAAAAAAATCAAATTCTAATTTAAATCAATTAATTAACTTGATTGCTGATTTAATCATAACAAAATAATAGAAATCAATTTGAATTGAGTCAAAGTTAAATTTAACAAGTCAATTTAAATCTACTTGAATTGATTATAATCTACTTATTATGACTTGTATATACTAGTATCTTTCAATACAGCAGCAGTTTTGATGGCAGGGTCTTAGAGTTCTTTCTTTTCTTAAATAGAGACTTCTTGGACTTCTTGGTTCAGTTTCTATACAATACTGTATAATATATAGCTGAGAGAGTTGTAGGTGGTCAGGGTAGCTCTAACAGTTGCTTCAATAGTAATAGGCAGTCCTTTGAAAATTTCTATAAGACTTATTAGATGACTTTAATAGTTGTTTTAGAGAGATATAGTATGGAAACCTGGCAGAGTGGGTTCAGTTTGTTGACTTTCTATAGTGATGTAGTTTCTCTTAACATAATTAGCAACTTCAGCTTCCACCCAATTGGCTTTTTCAGTAGTAAGATAGATAATATTCCTAGTAATTACTCTTTGTAAGTACACTATAGTCTAGAATGTATAGCAGAAGATCTAATAGATATGAAGGGCTCTTTTGATCAGCTGGTTGATGATTAATAGTTTGGTAACAAGGTCTTTCTAATTATCTTCTGGGGTTTCAATAAAGGTAGTAACCAATCTTATAGTTATACCAGAGAGTCATCCAATCAGTAGTATTCTTGAGCTACTGGATTATTATATAGTGGTAATTGATAAAGTATCCAATATCTTCAATATAGAAGTTCAGATGTTCAGTAGTGTCAGCATACCAGATGGCCATTTTGATAGATTTGAGAACAAGATTCTTTAGACTTGGCAAGAAGGTAGAGTAGCAGAAGGTCTGGTTGGAATAGTAAGAGGGAGATATTATATTCTTGATATTCATTCTTCAATATTGATTCTTGAAGCCAGGTCTAAGTCTCTTAAATAATATGGTTTTCATTTCAGCTTAGATTATCATTATTTCTTTTAGTCTGATCACTTGACAGATTAGATGAATCATTAGATAATATCATCCAGTTATTATACTATATAATTGATATTATCATCTAATTGAGATAGTTACAGAATCTGTCATTATTACTCCACATTCTGGTAGTATCAATTATGTATATCATATCTAATTCTTGCAAAATTAGAGCCATTTTTAGTAATGATGATTATATAGGATTAAGTGGTCTTAACTTCAGAAATGAGTAGAATACTGATACATTTGTAAGGACTAGTCATTCTTAATAAGAGCAAGGGCTCTCATAGTTGTGGCTGGAGATTCAAACCTCTCAGAAATGATTTTTTCTATAATCTGAGACAATTTCTAATAGTGATATCTGACATACTGAAGGGCTTAAGTTTGGTTCTAATTTATTATCTTTCTTGAGTAATACTAGAGATATCATCTATCTTCAATAGAGGAGGCACAGATAAAGTAACCAGAGTTGTTCAAATATGTTTTGCTTCAATAGAGTAGTAGAGTCTTATGTGGTATCTTGGTCTTGAGTATAAGTCCATCCTGAGTTTTGAGCTAGTAGATGTGATTTATGAATACTTGATATATGAAATAAGGCCTTTTCCATTTTAGTTCTAGTTTAGTACTCTGGTTTCCTTCTAAAATAGTATAGTATATATATCAAGACTTATTGTCCAATAAGCAGAGGTTCAAGGTCAGTTTTGCAGTCATAGTACTTCTTTTATCATTCTTATATCTTGGCAATAAATCCTCATACTTGCTGACATACTTTGTATAACTGAGTGATCTTCTCAGTAATTTATTTTATCAAATCTAGCTGGATCAGTTCAGTAGAATCTTGTACTTCTTGGCTATACCAAATAGAAAGAGATATATTAGATAGCAGTTATCTTTGAAGTAAAGATATTGAATAATATTGCTAAAAGATAGATATCTCAGTTTAATTAATCTCTGGTTCTGCTGAGACTTCACTTAATAGTCTGGTTCATTTATTCTATAAGTTCATTTACTTATAGATAGTAAGTTGTAGTTGGTTATAGCTTGATCTTAAAGTCACTTATAAAAGTCTTCATAGTCTTATTGATGAATTCTTGGCCTTGATCTGTGATAATTTCTTTAGGGACACTATAATGGCTGAAAATTCCATTATATATATAAGATTTTGTTAATTGTTTGAGTATCAGCAGTCTTGATGGCAAAGACTTTAGGCTATTTTGTCAGATAATCTTCAATAGTAAGGATATAGTATCTTTCTCAACTAGTTACTGATAGGAATCCTATAATATCAATTTTTAATCATTGAAAGGCTCTGGCTGATACTACAATCAATATTAGCAGTGCTCTGTTAATTGGCTTCTATTAGTATCTTTGGTATATATCATATTGTTAAAATTTATTTTCTCATTTTTAGCTATCAGTATTGCTTCTTGATCTTGGCAATAGTAGTACTAATTCCTTAGTATATATTCTGGTCATGATTGGTTATCAGTATCTTTGATATCTTTCTTTCTCTTAGAATACAGATATATTGATCTCCTTCTACTCTCTAAAGTTCACCATTGTCTTCTTGAAATTTCTTGAAGTTCTGTTGAATAAATAACTTATGAGCTAGCTGAATTCCTTTCTTAAAGCTCCTATAGTACAGACTCCAGGTGAGGGTGAGGCATAGTTCTTGATTTATTTGAGAAAGTAGGAAGCATTTATCTCTCTTAAGGGCTCTTTCTCTTCTTATTAGATTCAGAGAATTCTTGATAGAGTATCAATATTGAAATTCTTAGCACCTTTCTTATAGACAATAGTGAACTGGTATTCTTGCAAAGATATAATCCATCTAGCAAAAATTCCTGAGTACTTTAGTTTATTGAACAATCATTGTAGGGCTTGATGATCTATGATAGGGTAAATCTCTTTTCCAAGAGATAGTATTGGAAGTAGTCTACTATCTATACTATTACTAGGTATTTCAACTTGGTGGTTCCATAGTTTACTTGTGTTTTGTTTTTAGTCTTGCTAGTATATTTAATAATATATACTCTCTTTTGGTCATCTTGTTGGAACAGAATTGATCCAAGTCCTAGAGCTGAGGTATTGGTTACCAAGATAGATAGTTTGCTGAAATTTGGTCACACTAAAACAGAGGCTTCAGTGAGAGCCTTCTTGAGCATGTCAAATGACTTTTGTTGATCTTTTTTCTAGTAGAATGATTGGTCCTTCTTGAAGATATCTTATAGTGGTACTGCCTTATCTAGTACTCCCAAATAAATCAAATCAATTCAAATTAAATTGAATTGAGAATTTTTCAATTCAAATGAAGTTTGAATCAAATCAAATTCAAATCAAATTATGGGTCCAATTTGAACCCTATTTTTCAAAATGTAATAACTTGATAAAAACATATCCAAATTTAATAGTTTTTAGCTTATTGGATTCCTCTTATATAGGGGAATCTAATAAGCTAAAGATCATTAAATTCAGACATGCTTTCATTGAGTAATTACATTTTGAAAAATAGGTTTCAAATTGAATTTTGAATCAAATTGGACCTTTGATTCAATTAGTTGTGAGCACTAGCCATATTTTAAAACTTTGGGATAAATTGTCAGTTATAGAATACTAATATAAGAAAAGATAGGGTCTCTTTTGCTGAGGTTGGGATTAGATAGTTCTTGATTTTCTCTACCTTATAAGGGTCTGTATATATACCTTAAGCTAGTACTCCAAACAGATCAAATTCATCTGGATGGATTGATGTTTGTTTTGATTACTAAATTAGACAATTAAATATTTATATCAATAACTCAATGAATAATTATTCAATTTTAATAATCTTAGTGATATTTGAATACTCTTAATAAGGCCTTTCTAATGATATCAAAAATATTAAAATCAGATTATACATTATTGAGTTATCAAGAAAAACATCTAACTTACCAATTTTGGAAATTTCTTCAATTGAATATTTTTCTTAATAACTTGGCAATGTGTAATCCAATTTTAATGATCTTAATATCATTAGGAAGGCCATATTAAGGGCTTTCAAATAATACTAAGATCATTAAAATCTGATTATTATGTATAGAGTTATTGATATAACTATTTAATTGTCTATTTTTGAATCAAAATAAATTGTATCACTAATAAGCCACTTCAAATTCATCTGAATTGACTCATTTACCAATCTGAATCTATCTGGATTGACTTGTTTGCCAATCCAAATTCATCTGGATCAGCTTATTCAAAGCACTACATTAAGCCAAGATAATATATCTTAGATATTCAACTTAGTTTTTTTTAAAGAAGTACTTTCTAGTATTATGTCTGAGTTCTAAGCTTCAGATAGTATTAAATACTTCTCAGAGGTCTTGCAAATATTACTCAAATGTCTTGGAGTAGATGATTATATCATTTATGTATACTATTATATTTCTTCTAATAAGATTCTGATAGATATAGTTTGTCATTCATTGAAATGAAATAAGTATATTATAGAGTCCAAATAGTATTTAGAGGTATTCATACTGTCCTCATCTGGTAATGAAGACTGTCTTATAGATATTATTCTTAGTAATAGATATTACTTAAAATCCTTGAAACTAATTAGTAGTAGTCATATACTTAGCTTTTCTGAGAGTATTGAGGAGGTCATCAATTCTTAACAGTGGGTAAGCATCTTTTGTAGTGATCTTATTGAGTTTTCTGAAATCCACAACTAGTTTCTATCTTTCTTTCTTTGATATAATGATTACTTGTGAGGCCCAGAGGCTTAATAAGGGTCTGATAACTTTATTTTGTAATATTTTATCTATATGTTATTATTTAAACTTGATCAAATAGTGTGATATTTAGTAAGAATATTATTGGATTGGTTTCATATATTCTGTATACATATATCATATATTCTCTGTATTGATATAGTGGGAAGTTGTTGTATGTAGTAGTAAATATATCTTTGTACTCTTTTAGTAACTTCTGTATCTGCTATTACTGGTCTTTAGTTAGAGTTATCTTAATATCAATAGTTTTAATTATAGAGTATTTCTCCTAATACTGTCAGTCTTACAGCCTTCTTTCTTATAGGTATCTATTAGTGGTTTAAAGTATTTCAGTATTGTTTCTTTGGAGATTATTACTACTTCAAAGCCCATATTTCTGATAGAGATGTAGATTGGTAACATCTGGTTATAGATTTATTTTTCAGCCAAGAGGAGGTAATATTTCTCTCAAAACTCTGATGATGACTTGAATATCAGATTGTTAGTATCAATGAATAGATATATATCAAGGCTCCTTTGTTGATATAGTTGTAGAAGGACTTCTTAATGGAGTGACAGATATGTAGTTTTATTTGTTGGAAATAGATAATTATTGCTAAGTAAACTTCAATGAGTAGTGACTGAGAAGTTCTATTGGTACTTCCAAAACCTCCTTGTTCTCTCTTAGTGCTGTCTAGTTAATTCATCTCTTGAATAGTAAGCTGTAATATCTTGATGAACAGAATTTGAAAGATGGCTTTCAAGGTGTTAAAGATTTAGTAGTTTCTGCTATTATTATAAATAATGACTTTTAGAGAACCTTAATAGTTCTGATCAATAACTCTTCCTTCTATAGTGATTCTTTTAGCTATTAGAGATGATCTTATAGCCAATTGTTTATAGTATCCAAGTAGTATAGTAAGTACAATTTAAAGGTCAAAGGTCCTGGTGATACTAGGTCAAATTATTGTCTAGTAGGGGAGACAGAGGTCATATCTGATTGATCCTTCTATTTGTACAATAAAAGGTTGTATCCAGGGTAAAAGTAGCTTAACTTGGATAACTGGCTGGGTTTTGAGAAATGCTACTCCAGTAGTTGTTATTATGGATGAGAACTTTATATATTCTGGCTTAAAAAATGATCAATATAATCTAGTCTTTAGATTTCTTATATAGTTGAATCCAGTGCTTCCAAGTAGATCTAAGACTTCTATAAAGGTGAAGGTGAGGTTTACTCCTTATTTGTCTTGGTGTGGACAGCAGTACCAATGAATAGTAGTGAGAAATGCCAATGATAGGTCCCAGATAGTGGTCTTGTTCTTAGCTTTGCAGTCTCTTTTATAGTTGATCACTTTGCATTTCCAATAGGCCTAGAAAATTTGAGATTCTAGCAAAGTGAGGTCCTTTCTCTTAATATAGCTCTTATAGGTATCTTCACTGAGATGAATACTCCAATATTCACACCAGTAACAGATAAAGGTCTTTTCATAATCACAATGTTCTTGTTTGATGAATTTCTCATTTCACTGCTTGACTTTCTTACTATTGAGTACCTCTTTCAATATTTATTATAGGTGGGCAGAGTGATCTAAAGGGTTCAGATAATAATATAGGAATTGCTATTATTGCCTTCAATTGTAAGGGTCTCTAAAGGTTGGTGAGAAAGGATATTCTATTCTTCTTATAGATCTTCTTGAAAGTCTTTGGGATTGGGGCTAGTGTCCTTTTGAGGACTGGGGTTTATTTTAATTTATTCTTATCATCAATTACTAGTATAGGGACTTTCTTAAGGTCAAGGGTTTGGCATTTGCTGCAGTCATCCCTTGGTGAATAGAAATAGTTGTAGTGCTTACATATACCTAGGTAGAAGGCTTGCAGGATTTGATTTTCTATCAGAAGTAGTAGTGGTTGTATAGATGGTTCTGAGAATTTAAGTACTGCTTCTTTACTAATAGTCCTATCAATACTTACTTCCAGGCCTTCAATATTAATAACTCCAACAAAAGAGACTTCTTGGCTACTTTTATGATCTCCAGAGGCATCAAAATCACTTCCTAGTTCCTGCAGGAAATTGGCTTCACTTTCATTTTCTGTAGTAGTAAATGTGTCTCCATATTTTTACTATTCTGTCTCAGATACCTGACTTGCTCTCCTTGATGATCTCTTTAACTTAATTAGTACCTTGTGCTTCTGTTCATAGATAGAGAAGACCAGAAGTTGTCTCTTGATGTCTACATTGGCTCCAACTCAGTGCAATTAGTCAGTTTCCAGAATCAGATCATAAGATATTGTGGGAATTACAACAGGTTGGAGTACATTGAGGCAGGCTTTTCTAAATTGAATGGGTATATATATCTCTAACAGGTCCAAGGGATATGGATGCTGATCCATCTGCCATAATGACTTTTGCTTTAGTTCTTTCATCAATTCTCCATTTAATTCTTTTTAGTATTCTTTAATTAATGATGCAGACTACTGCTCCAGTATCAATGAGAATTCTGGAATTTTCACCATACACTTTTCTATTGATAAGTCTTGTGGATTGATGTTCTTGGTACCGATTTTCATAAATCACATAGATAGTGCTAGGCTCTCATATATTTGGTCCTTAGACAGAAATCCTCTTAGTATCTTCTTTGGATTTCTTCAGAAATTTTTACCTAACTTCTAGTGCATTCTTGAGAACTTGCTTGACTGTGAGGTCTATATTCTGTATGCAGATATATTCCCAAAGTAAGGCTGCTTCATAGGGTTTGCTGCTTCTTCAGTATCTAGATCCCTTGGAATGAGATCTCATATTTCTATTAGGCATTTTATCTGCTAAGAATTCTATACTTATATATTCATCTCCTTCAAGGTCAGACAGGGAAGTACTTCTTAATATTCTTAATAGGCTGACTTCTGGTTTAGGAGTATCTCTTCTAACTCACTTGTTATTTTTCTGAGAAGTATTCAAAAAGAAATAGCCATATCTTGGATGTTTGCCTGTTGATACTATTACTGGCAATGGTAGTGAGAGTGGGGTTCTCAGAGGTCTTCCTTATCCTCTGGTCTGTACTAGAGTGATATCTCAAGTCATCTTGGAAGGAAAGGTTTTATAGTATAGATAGGTATTATTTTAGCCATAAAGTCAGACTGCTTCTTCTTCCATTTCTCAAGTCTTATCATCCACTTGAATGAGGTTGATATTTCTATCATTGGATTGAGTATATTAATTTATAGGGCAGTTTCTTTAGATATGGCCTTGTTTTCTATAGTAGAAGCATATTAGATATAGAAACTTATTGCTAATGGATCTGTAGTTGTAGCTGGTGGGGTCTGAGCAGAACTTCTGTTATTTTATTACTAGTAGTCTTATCTATTTTCATAATAATCTTATTGCCTTCTTTCTTAATTTTCAACTAGGTAACTATAATTACCAGATCCTTCATTTGCTTGGTAAGTATTATCATAGAGTCTTCTTAAACCCTTAGTGGTGGCTACTATTGCTGCTGTTGCCTAAATGGAGTCAGAATTGATACTGATGGCCTATTATTATAGCTGGCTAACTGGGCTCTATCTAAGATAGGCATTCTCTTATTCTGCTATTGCTCCATGAGTTCTAGAAGTCTCTACTTAAGCTGGTTATAATACTCTTATATTTTCTGGACTGATCTATAGTCTGCTTCCTAACATCCTTATACTCCAGCAACTTGTTGCTCAATTTTCAATAATCTATCCTTATAACTTGTCTTTAAAGCTCTGGGTATATACCATTAAGGAAGGTGGTTGAGGCCAGAGCTAGTTGAACTGTAGGTTGTAAGTTTTCCTTGATCATCTGGGCTTGGATTTGATGGTAGAAGCCTTTTGGAGTTTCATTGGTAGCTTGACTTATATAGATCAAAGCCTCCTATACTTCTTGGTGCTCAAGACTATTGAACTGAATGCAAACTCTGGTCTTATAAATATTATATCTTGCTATTAGGCATCTTGTTCTTCTCTGTAAATTTTATCTCTATTTTGTTTGGCTTAACTATATCTTTACTGAGCAGGGCCTTTTAGAAGTGATTCTACAATTCTGAGCTTTCTCTGGATATCTCATTATTTGGTAGCTATTTATATCTTGATTTCTCCAAAGAACTCCTCAATATCTTCATTATCTGCTCTATGGATTTTCTGGAGATAACTCATATCTGATTCATCTTCACTGTCTGAGTCTGATTTAGAGGTAGGATTCCTTATTGATCCTTGAGAAGAAGGGGAGGGCAATGGTTCTGATATCTGGTATACTGAGGGTAGTGGCAAAGGGCAATGATTGGGTAAGGATATAGTTAGTCTAACTCTCCTAGTTAATGTAGGAGTAGAGATCCTTAGTAAAGATTCTCTAATAGATAGATAGTAGTTACTATGTACTGAGGTATTGAGAGGACTGAAGTTTTCTTAAAGATAGCATCAGGGTATGAAGGACCAGAGTACTAAGTTTCTGACAATTAAAAGAGAGCTAATATAACTAAGGTCAAGTTCATCTGCTTCTTGCTGTTATAGAGCAGTAATGTTCTATTTACCTTACCAGATATTTGTATCACTGTATAAGTGATGGTAAAATTTAAATTCATCCCTTGGATAGTCTGGTTGACTCCTCCAATCTTCATCTAGCTTGGGGTTATATGGGTGATAGTCCTCTTTTCCTTTTCCTTCAGATGTTTCAAAATATACTGAATCTATAAAAGTATCACCTAGATAGACTATAGTAATGAAGTCACTTCTGTCTAAATTTCCCCTATAAATTAGGGTCTGATATCTTTGAGAAGTAGGTACTTGTCAAGAGAGTTCTGGCTGTTTTTGAAGATATCTTCTTTCTCTGGAGATCAAACTATAATCCAGATCACTCTTCTCTTCTGATTCAATTTTCTGGCTACTGATTCTAAATAGAGTAAGGGCCATTCTAACAATAGTATAGGTTTCTCCTTTTGAGAAAGACTGTTGCTGGCCCTAGTTCTCTTGTTGCTGACTAATTTCCCCTGAATACTCCACTGTTGATAGCTGCTGGGTTCTTGAGCCAAATGGTTAAGTCTTTAGAAAACTTTTTCAGTTGAGTCTCCAAAATGTAGCATGCAATTTATATGTCTAAAGCTTCAAATATAGCTCAATGTGGTACTTGGTAAAGTATACTGCTATCTCTGAGCATATTTATATCAATTTTCTGAGTCAGTAGTCATGTGATAATCATTCAAATCATATATTAAAGATCAATAGTGGGAATTATTTATATGATATACTTGATTGCTCATCATTCTTGAGGTTGTTGTAAATCTGAAAAGGAATAAGAGATAGAAGTGAGTAGTTTATTAATTAATCAAGTTATGCATATTTACATATCAAGATTGATAATATCATTTTACTATATCATAATCATATTGAGTTATAATAGAAATAATGAAAATTCAATACTCTTGCTCAATGAAATATATGCAAACTGCAGAAATATAAATAAAATACAAATAAAACTAACTAATTGAGCAAACTAAATATAACCAATGAAGTGCTATCTATTTGATTGAAAAAGATCCAAATTTTCTACTTATAAGTATAAAAAAATATCATCAATATAGTAAAGAATAGAAATTCAGAATAATATTAAAATATAATACTAAT
>RQIL01041613.1:0-15969 GCA_003951145.1 Jimgerdemannia lactiflua | reverse complement strand
AAAAAAAAAAAAAAAATGTTTTTTTGAAAATAAAAATCACCTGCTTATATTATGTTCCCACCTATAGACTAAGGGATAAACATACAAAACTAACACAAAAATTGGTGTGTTCATATCAAGATCAAGCCTATTTCATTAGGTAATTTGATTTGAATAAACTCAGATATATATCTACTATGGTGTGCATTTTGTATTAACTTATATGGCTTCTTGCACACTTGTGAAGCACGGTCTCGAAATAATGAATCAAATATATTGTTCGTGGTCGATTATCAGGTCGGTGGTCACGTGATGGGTCATTCGTTTTATTGTCAAAGTGCGGGAGTTCGACAACAGGCTTTCGTATGTGATAGCTCAATGTTTAGTAGTCAATGGTCTTTTACTGGCAGTAATTACTTGAACAGTGTGGTGCGCACGATGGGACAGTTATTCTTTTATCCTTAGTGGGCGAGCTGATTAACATGGCAGTGATCTTGATCCAAATACGGGCAGACTGACAATTATCAGTCAATGTGTATGGGAATGGTCAACGTGGCGGCAGTCTCTTTCGAAACTTGAATAAGCGGTCTGAACAGGCCAGTCGTCGATCGTGGGGCAATGGCGATCTTAAACTTAAATGGCTTGTGATATTGGGAAATCGTTCGTAGGTCGTACGTTTGAGTAACTTGCTAACTTGAGAGTGGGTGATCATTCTGATAGTCTCTTCTAAACTTCTGGTGGGTCCTTTTTAACTTAGTGGCTGGCGATTAACTGACTGACTATAACTTGGGTATCCGGGAGGTGGTTAACTTGATGGCAGTGGCTTTCCTTAGTAATGGCAATTAACTGACTTGATGGGTTACTTAGCAGCAGTTGATTTCCTTAAACTTGGCGGCAGCAGTCTTGAACATGATAAGAGAAATTCTTTTACTCAAACCTTGAGTGATCGTTGCTCTAGTTGTCTTGTTCTCAGAATTCCAGTCTCTTGGAGTCTTTTCTCAAAGTTTTCGAAACTTAAGTTGATATTGCAAATCAATTAACTGAGGCTTTATTTACTGCAGTTTGGGGGGGGTATTTATGCAGAGTTGTACATGGATTTTGCTAAAGTATATGGCTAAGTAATTGGTAATTCTCTATTCTTGAATTAGCGCGGATTTGAAAGTCAAGTGACTAACTAGTAGAATAAGGCTAATTCTTTGTTTGTGACAAAAAAGGCTAGTTAAAATGTAGTCACTGTTTGTGCAACTAACTAACTAGATCAAATTTGGCTAATAGAACTATCACTGTTTAACCTGAAGTTTAGTGTGACAGAGGTTATGTCATTTTCTTCTTCTTTCTCATTTTCTTCAGGGTGTCTGGCCAAATCATTTTCTGCAACTTTCAACAGTAAGCTAACTTCAGTTGGGAGTTCTGAGAGTATTGAGGAGATGTCTGCATATCTTTCCAGGAGGTTGTTGAAGTCTCTTCCCACAAAAAAAATGGGTCACTGCTATTTCCTTGGTCTTGAGAAGTGATGTCAGCAGTGATGATATTATTGCTGATGATGTCATCATCAGTGAAAGGTGCGGAGTACTCTTGCTGCTCTTGTGGTCTCCAGTCTATGAGGTTTTCTTCTACAAAATATGGAACGTCTGTGGGATTCTGTGGGGCGTAGATCCTCAGAGAAGGGCCTTGGAATAGGGCAATTAATCCTCTGATGAACTGATCTGAATTATCTTCAAGAAGGGGGTTCCAGAGGTTTTGTATTTCTTCACTCTTGACCAGAATAGTAGATTGGGCCTCTTCTGCTACCATTTTTTCTAAGTAGTCTACCTGGCGGCTTGACAGCTCTTGAATATCTGAGGTCTTGACATACTGTAGATTTGGAATGGCCCAAGGAGCATGCCTGAAGATTTGATGAACTCTTCTAGCCAATTGCTGCTCATGCCTGTCCATGCATATGGCATCTGCAATTTCTTGATGGCTGGCTTCTAGGAATTCTTGGCAGAGGTGGTGTCCCATCTCATACTCCTACCATATGAGAAGGCATTGAGTGGCCATTGAGATTCTGGTTTCCATTTCACAGCAGTTCAGAGTGTAGTGGTAGGGGTCTCTTGTGTAGAGGTTCAGACTGGGGATTCTTCTAGTGTGCAGTCTCATGGCCCTTCTGATATCATTGAATATCTGTTCTTGAACTGAGGGTCCTGGATGGCTCCTTGACCTTGCTGTTTGGCAGGTGATGGTAGGCATTTGTTTGTAGTGAGTCTTCTTGGTTGTGGATGCTGTTGTACCTCTTCTTGATGCTCCTTTTTATATTCTTGAAGGTCTTCTCTTTTGGTCTGGGGTAGGGTCACCTGATTATCAGTAGTATACCACTGAAGTCATTATGAGTCATTATGAGTTTCTGATGACGATCATCTTAAGATCAAGATGAATCATGAGTGAGTCATGTCATGCAATTGGTGGCTTGCAAAGTAATGGCAGTCTTCAGGTTCTGATGCCACAAGGTTCAAAAGCATTGTCACATCTGCTCCTTGCAAAATTATAGCCACCCTTGGTGGTAAGTTGTACAGGGATTGTGGTATCTTGATTTCTCCAAAGAACAGGTTGTTGGCGCATTGGCGGGGACTGGCCATCCTTGTATAGGGCAGAGGGCCTGTTACTGGACTAACCATCTGGGAGGGGTTCGAACCCAGCTAGTGGCTTCATTTCGGTGTTCTTTGGTCCACTAAATGTTCTGCTGGTTCCGGGGTCCCAAAGTAAACTTCTGATGCTTAAGGCACTGGTTATTGCTGTATGTTGTCGACAATTCAAGGAAGTCAATACAGGGATTGGTCAATGTGTTTTGTCTCCCTCAGATAGTAGAGCCTGATGCAGTTGCAGTGTATTCTGGTCTTAAGAATAACTCCATCCAGAGTCTTGAGTTGGTAGGTGTGGTTTGTGAATACTTAGTGTATGAGATAGGGTCCTTTCCATTTCAGTTCAAGCTTGGCACTCCAGTTTCCTTCTATGATGGTTCAGTAAACCAAGACTTATTGTCCAATGAGCAGGGGCTCCAAGTTGGCTTTGCAGTCATAGTACTTCTTTTACTGTTCCTGTGCTTATATTATAAATCCTCGTGCTTGCTGGCATACTTTGTGTAACTGGGCAATCTCCTCAGTGACTCGTTTTATCAAATTTGGTTGAACTGGTTTAGCGGGGTCTTGTGCTTCTCGACCATACACCAGGTAGAAGGGAGTCTGTTGGGTGGCAGTAGCCTTTGAGGTACGGATACTAAACAGGATTGCTGGAAGGTAGATATTCCAATTCAGTTGATCTTGGGTCCTGCTGAGACCTCACTTGATGGTCTGGTTCATTCGCTCGGTGAGTCCATTTGCCTGTGGGTGATAAGCTGTTGTTTGCTGCAACTTGATCCTGAAGTTACTTGCAAAGGTCTTTATTGCTTTGTTGGCAAATTCTCGGCCTTGGTCTGTGATAATTTCTTGAGGGATACCATGGCGGCTAAAAATTTCATCATACAGGATTCCAATGATTGTCTGTGCATCAGCAGTCTCAATGGCAAAGACTTCAGGCCATTTTGTTAGGTGGTCTTCAATGGTGAGGATGTAGCGTTTTCCCCGGCAAGTTACTGGTAGGGGTCCAATGATATCTATTCCAAGTCTCTGAAAGGCTCTGGCTGGGGCTGGGATTGACATTAATGGTACTTTATCTATTGGTTTCTGTTGGTATCTCTGGCAGGTATCACATTGTTGAATGTGAGTAGAAATTTGTTTTCTCATCTTGGGCCACCAGTATCTTTTCTTGATTCTGGCAATAATAGCTCCAATTCCTCGGTATGCATTCTGATCATGGTTTGTTGTAAGTATCTTTGGTATCTCGTCTTCTCTTGGAACTTGGGTGTATCGATCTCCTTCTACTCTCCAAAGTTTGCCATCACCTTCTTGAAATTTCTTGAAGTTTCTCTGGACAAACAGCTTGTGAGCTAGCTGGATTCCTTTCTTGAAGCTCCTATGGTGCAGGCTTCAGATGAGGGCAAGGCGCAGTTCTTGATTCATTTGGGTGAGTGGGAAGCAGTCTTCTCTCATGGGGGCTCCTTTCCTTCTTGAGTTCATGGGATTCTTAACAAGGTGTCCATATTGGAATTCTTGATGCCCTTCTTGTAGACAATGGTGAACTGATATTCTTGTAGAGACATGATCCATCTGGCAAAGATTCCTGAGGGTTCTGGCTTCTTGAATAACTATTGTAGGGCTTGATGGTCTGTGATGAGGGCAAATCTCTTTCCCAAGAAGTAGTGCCTGACATGGTCTACTGCCCATACTACTGCAAGGCATTCTAGTTTGGTGGCTCCATAGTTTGCCTGGGTCTCATTTGTAGCCTTGCTAGCATATTCAATGACATGTTCTTTCTTCTGGTCATCTTGCTGGGATAGAATTGATCCAAGTCCAAGGGCTGAGGCATCAGTTGCCAGGATGAATGGTTTGTCAAAGTTTGGCCACACCAGAACAGGAGCTTCAGTGAGGGCCTTCTTGAGTAGATCAAAAGATTTTTGCTGGTCTTCTTTCCAATAGAATGGTTGGTCCTTCTTGGAGATGTCTCTGAGAGGTGCCGCCTTGTCTGAGAATCTTGGGATGAATTGCCGATAGTAGGATGCTAACATGAGGAAGGATAGAGTCTCTTTGGCTGAGGTAGGGGTCAGGTAGTTCTTGACTTTCTCCACCTTGCGGGGGTCAGCATATGTGCCTTGGGCTGAGACAACATATCCCAGATATTCGACTTGGTGTTTTCCAAAGAAGCACTTCTTAGCATTGAGTCTGAGTCCTGAGCTTTGGATCATGTCAAATACTTCATGGAGGTCTTACAAATGCTGCTCAAATGTCTTGGAGTAGATGATTATATCATCTATGTAGACTAGTACATTTCTTCTGATGAGATCCTGGTAGACATGATTCATCATTCATTGGAATGAGGCTGGGGCATTACAGAGTCCAAATGGCATTCAAAGATATTCATACTGTCCTCATCTAGTGATAAAGGCTGTCTTGCAGATGTCTTTCTTGGCAATGGGTATTACTTGAAATCCTTGGAACTGATCTGTGGTGGTCATGTACTTGGCTTTCCCAAGGGCATTGAGGAGGTCATCTATTCTTGGCAATGGGTAGATATCTTCTATAGTGACTTTGTTGAGCTTTCTGAAATCCACAACTAATCTCCATCCTCCTTTCTTTGGTACTATGATTGCTGGTGAAGCCCAGGGACTTGATGAGAGTCTGATAACTCCGTTTCGTAGCATTTCTTCTATGTGTTGATATTCAAACTCGATCAGATGGTATGGTGTTCGGTAGGGGTGCTGTTGGATGGGTTTCACATTTCCAGTATGTATAGGGTGTTCTTTGTATTGATATGGTGGGAAGTTATTATATGTAGTAGTAAATATATCTTTGTATTCTTCTATTAACTCCTGTATCTGTTGTTGCTGGTCCTTGGTTAAAGTTGTCTTGATGTCAATGGCTTTGATTGCTGAGTCTTCCTCTCTGATACCATCAGTCTCACTGGAGAGGGCTTGCCATTTCCCGAAAACTCAAAGACTTCTTCCTCATAGTTGTCTATCAGTGGTTCAAAATATCCCAGTACTGTTCCTTTGGGGATGGTGATCATCTCGAAGCCCATGTTCCTGATAGGGATGTGGATTGGTGACATCTGGTCATAAATTCACTCTTCTGCCAAGAGTAGGTGATATTTCTCTCAGAGCTCCATTGATGGTGCAAATATTAGGTTGTCTGCTTCTACTGAGAGGTATACATCAAGGCCTCTTTGCTGGTAAGGTTGCAGGGTGATGTCTTCTCTTGCATGGATGGGGTGGCAGATATAAGGTCTCATTTGTCTGAACTGAGCTACTCTTACTACATGAACCTCGATGGGTGGTCCCTGGTGGTCTCTATTGGTACTTCCAAAGCCTCCTTGTCCTCTCTTGGTACTGTCCAGTTGCTTTATCTCTTGGATGGTAGGTTGTGAAGTCTTGATGAAGAGTATCTGACAAATAGCTTCCAGAGGGCTGAAGTTTTGATGGGTCCTTCCATTATTGCAGGTGATAACCTTGAGGGGGCCTCGGTAGTCTTGATCAATGACTCCTCCCTCTACGGTAATTCCTTTAGCTGCCAAAGATGATCTTGATGCCAGTTGACCATAGAGTCCTGGTGGTATGGCGAGTACAATCTGGAGGTCAAAGGTCCTGGTACTTCTGGGTCGAATTAGTGCTTGATAGGGGAGGCAGAGGTCATATCCAACTGATCCTTCTGTTTGTGCAAGAGGGGGCTGGGCCCATGGTGAGAGTAGCTTGACTTGAATAACTGGCTGGATCTTGAGGAAGGGTACTCCAGCAGCTGCAATTGCAGGTGAGAACTCCATTCGTTCTGGCTTGAAGAATGGCCAGTGTGCTCCTGTCTTTGGGTTCCTTGTGTAGTTGAATCCAGTCCTTCCAAGTGGGTCCAGAGCTTCCATGAGGGTGAAGGCAAGATTGACTCCCTGATTTCCTTTATGTGGGCGGCAGTACCAACAGATGACAGTTAGAATTTCTAATGGTAGGTCCCAGATGGTGGTCTTATTTTTTGCTTTGCAGTTTCCTTCATGGTTGATCTCTTTGCATTTTCGGCAGGCCCAGCGGATTCGGGGTTCTTGTAGGGTGGGATCCTTTCTCTTGACTCGGCTTTTGTAGATATCTTCACTGAGATGAACACTTCGATGTTCACACCAGTAGCAGGTGAAGGTCCTTCCACAATCACAGTGCCCCTTCTTAACAAAGTCTTCATTCCGCTCCTTAACTTTCTTATAGGTGGGGTACCTCTTCCAGTACTTGTTATAGGTGGGCAGAGTAATCTGTAGAGCTCGGGTGATGGTATAAGAACTGTTACTGTCCTTTTCGATTGTGAGAGTCTCTACAGGTTGTTGGGAAAGAACCTTTTGTTGCTCTTGATAGGTCTTCTTGAATGTCTTTGGGGTTGCTTGGATAGGAATTGGTGCTTGTCTCCATTTATCTCTATCTTCAATTGCTGGCATTGGAACCTTCTTGATGTCCAGGATTCAGCAGTTGCTGCAATCATCTTTTAGTGAGTAAAAGCGGTTGAAATACTCACATTTGCCTAGGCAGAAGGCTCATATGATTCGATTCTCTACCAATAGAGGCGGTGGCTGTGTGGATGGCTCTGCAAACTTGCATGCTGCTCTTTCATTATTGCTTCCATCAATCCTTGATTGTAGACCCTCAATGTCAATGACTTCAACAAAGGGCTCTTCTAGTCCACTATCTTGATCTCTAGGGGTGTCAAAGTCACTTTCCAATTCTTGCAGGAAATTTGCTTCACTCTCATCCTCATCCTCAGTGGTAGTAGATGTTTCGCCATATCCTTGCCATTCTATCTCGGAGGCTTGACTTGCTTTCCTTGATGATCCTCTTGACTCAATGGGTACTTTGTGCTTCTGTTCATGAATGGTGAAGACTAGAAGTTGCCTTCTGATATCCACATTGGCTCCAACTCGGTGCATCCAGTCTGTTTCTAAGATCAGGTCATAGGAGGTTGTCGGGGTCACAACAGCTTGGGGAATATTGAGGCAGGCTTTCCCTACTTGAATGGGGATGTCTCGCACAAGTCCAAGGGGGGTAGATGCTGATCCATCTGCCATGATGACTCTTGCTTTGATTCCTTCATCAATTGCCCAACTGATTCTTTCTAGCATTCTCTGAGTAATGATGCAGACTGCTGCTCCAGTATCAATAAGAATTCGGGCACTTTCTCCATGTACCTTTCCACTTGCTAGCCTTGTGGATTGATGTTTTTGATGTTGATTTTCATGCACTGCATGGATAGTGCTGGGTTCTTGTATGTGTGGTTCTTGGACTGGGAGTCTCTTAGTATCCTCTTTAGCTTCCTTCAGGAATTTTCGCCTAACTTCTGGTGCATTCTTGAGGACTTGCTCAACTGTAAGGCCTGCATCTTGAGAGCAGATTTGTTCCCAGAGGGAGGCTGCTTCATGGGGTCTGCTGTTCCTTCTGTATCTTGGTCCTAGCTGGGGTTTCTCATTCCTGGTGGGCAACTCATCAGTTGAAGATTCTACACCCATATCTTCATCTTCCTCAAGGTCAGGCAGGGAAGTAGTCCTTGATACTCTTGATGGTCCAGCCTTAGGCTCAGGGGTGTCTCTCTTGACTCGCTTGTCGTTTTCTGGTAGGGTGTCTGAGGAGGAATAAGCATGTCTTGGGTGCTTGCCTGTAGATACTGTTACTGGCAGTGGTGGGGGTGGGATCCTTGGTGGTCATCCTCATCCCCTGGTCTGTGCAGGGGTGGCATCCCAAGTTACCTTAGATGGGAAGGCTTCATAGTATGGATAGGTATCATCTTGTTTATGAAGCCAAGCTGCTTCTTCTTCCATTTCCTGTGTCTCTTCATCCATCTGAATGAGGTTGACATTTCTGTCATTGGACTGAGTAGCTTGCTTCCTTGGGCAGTGCCTTTGGATGTGGCCTTGATTTCCACAGTAGAAACAGGTAGGGGCATGGGGACCAGTTATAGCTGAATCTATAGTTATGGCTGGTGGTGCCTGAGAAGAGCTCCTGTTGTCTTGTTGTTGATAGTCTGGCCTATTATCATGATGGTAATCTTGCTGTCTTCCTCCTTGGTTCTTCAGCTGTACCACTGCAATGGCTAGGTCCTTCATTTGTTTCGTGAGCATGATCATTGGGTCTTCTTGTGCTCTTGGCAGCTGCTGCTATTGTGGTTGACTGAATTGGACTGGAGTCGAAGATGGGGGTCTGCTCTCGTAATTGGTCAACCGGGCCCTAAGGAAAGCATTCTCTTGCTCTGCTGTGGTAGATCCTCGAGATCTTGGAGGTTTGGCTCTAGCTGGCTCCTGGTGGTCTTGCTGGACTGGTCTGTAGTCTGCTTCCCAACATCCTTATGCTCCAGCAACTTGCTGCTCAATACTCTGATAACTCATCCTAATGACTTGCCTTCTGAGTTCTGGATATAGGCCATTGAGGAAGATAGTGGATGCCAATGCTAGTTGGACTGCAGGCTACAGGTTCACCTTGATCATCTGTGCTTGGATTCGGTAGTAGAAACTCTTCAGGGTTTCATTGATAGCTTGGGTCATATAGATCAGAGCTTCTTGTGCCTCTTGTTGGCGTTCAAGGCCATTGAACTGGACACAGAGCCAGTCTTTGTAGAAGGTGTATCTTTGTACATGGTTTGCATTTGGTGCAAGGTGGGCAAGTTATTCTGCCCTGAAGTTTCTCCTCCATTTTGTTTGGCTTGGTTGTATTTCTGGAGGGCCGGGCCTCTCAAAAGTGATGCCACAATGCTGAGTTTTCTTTCTGCATCCCATCACTTGGCTGCTGCTTGTACTTCAATTTCTCCAATAAACTCCTCGATATCTTCATCATCTGCACCATAGAACTTCTGTAAGTAACTCATGTCTGGCTCATCTTCACTGTTCTCGCTGTCTGATACTGGTTCAGGGGTAGTGTTCCTTGATGGTCCTTGTGGGGAAGGGGAAGGTGCTTGATATATAGGGGGTACAGGCAGTGTCTTAGCAGTGTAGGGGATCTGGGTCTGTTGATTAAGGCCAAGGTGTAGGTCCTTGAAGGTAGTGATCTCCTAAGTGACTGGTAGCAGCTATCAGATGCTGAGGCTCTGAGAGAAGCATCGTTCCTTGTCTCTTGTGGATAGTAGTGGGGTGTGAGTGACTAAGGTGCAGTGGTCTGGGTAATTGAAGGACCTAGGGGGCTGATATAACTGGTGTTGAACTCGTCTGCCCCTTGCAGCTGTGAAGTAGTGGGGTCTGGTTCACCTTGCTGGTAACTGCCTATATAGTAGTGTGGATCGAACTCATCTTCTGAGTATGGATGATAGTCTTCTTCTCCTTTGGATATCTCGAAGTAGACTCGGTCTAAAGGGGTGGCTTGATTGACAGCTGTGGTGATGTAGTCACTCTGGTCAGAGTTCTTCCTATAGATTCAGGTTTGATACTCTTCAGGAAGGTCTTCTTCTAGGTCTTGAAGCTGAAGGCGTTCTGGCTGTCCTCTGAGTTATCTTCTCTCCCTTGAGGTCAAGCCATAGTCTGGGTCACTTTTGTCCTCAGATTCAGTCTTCTGGCTGCTGTTCTTGAAAAGGGATCTGGCTGCTGTCCTGACAATAGTGTGGGCCTTCTTTTCCACTGAAGAGGGCTGTCTCTGAACTTGTTACTGGCTGCTAGGTTCTCCTGGAGTCTCTAATGTAGATGGCTACTGGGTTCTTGAGCCAAAAGATCAAGTCTTTAAAAAAAAACTATTTCCCAGTTGAGCCCCCAAAATGTGGTGTGTGTTTTGTATAAACTTATATGGCTTCTTACACACTTGTGAAGCGCGGTCTCGAAATAATGAATCAAATATATTGTTCGTGGTCGATTATCGGGTTGGTGGTCATGTGACAGGTTATTCGTTTTGTCGTCAAAGTGCAGGAGTTCGACAACAGACTTTCGTATGTGATGGCTCAATATTTAGTGGTCGATGGTCTTCTACTGACAGTGATTACTTGAACAGTGCAGTGCACATGACGGGACGGTTATTCTTTTATCCTTGGTGGGCGAGCTGATTAATGTGGCGGCGATCTTGATCCAAATGCGGGTGGGCTGATGATTATTGGTCAATGTGCATAGGAATGGTCAATGTGGTGGCAGTCTCTCTCGAAACTTGAATAAGCAGTCTGGATGGGCCGGTTGTCGATCGTGAAGCAATGGCGATCTTAAACTTAAATGGCTCATGACATTGAGGAATCATTCATAGGTCATACATTCGAGTAACTTACTAACTTGAGAGCGGGCAATCGTTCTGATAGTCTCTTCTAAGCTTCTGGCAGGTCCTTTTTAACTTAGCCACTGGCGATTAACTGACTGACTGTAACTTAGGTATCTGGGAGGCAGTTAACTTGACGGCAGTGGCTTTCCTTAGCAGTGGCAATTAACTAACTTGATGGGTTACTTAGTAGCAGTTGATTTTCTTAAACTCGGCAGCAGCGGTCTTGAATGTGGCAAGAGAAATTCTTTAACTCAAACCTCGAGTAATTGTTGCTTTAGTTGTCTTGTTCTCAGAATTCCAGTCTCTTGGAGTCTTTTCCCAAAGTTTTCAAAACTTAAGTTGATATTGCAAATCAATTGACTGAGGCTTTATTTACTGCAGTTTGGGGGGGGTATTTATACAGAATTGTACATGGATTTTGCTAAAGTATATGGCTAAGTAATTGGTAATTCCCTATTCTTGAATTAGTGCAGATTTGGAAGTCAAGTGACTAACTAGTAGAATAAGGCTAATTCTTTGTTTGTGATGAAAAAGGCTAGTTAAAATATAGTTACTGTTTGTGCAACTAACTAACTAGATCAAATTTGGCTAATAGAACCATCACTGTTTAACCTGAAGTTTAGTGTGACAGGGGTTATGTCATCTTCTTCTTCTTCTTCATTTTCTTCAGGGTGTCCAGCCAAATCATTTTCTGCAACTTCCAACAGTGAGCTGACTTCAGTTGGGAGTTCTGAGAGTGTTGAAAAGATGTCTGCATGTCTTTCCAGGAGGTTGTTGAAGTCCTCTTCCCACAAAACAAATGAGTCACTACTATTTCCTTGGTCTTGAGAAGTAATGTCAGCAGTGATGATATCACCACTAATGATGTCATCATCAGTGAAAGGTACAGAGTGCTCTTGCTGCTCTTGTGGTCTCCAGTCTATGAGGTTTTCTTCTACAAAATATGGAACATCTGTGGGGTGCAGATCCTCAGAGAAGGGCCTTAGAACAGGGCAATTAATCCTCTGATGAACTGATCTAGATTATCTTCAAGAAAGGGATTTCAAAGGTCTTGTATTTCTTCACTCTTGACCAAAATGATAGATTGGGCCTCTTCTGCTACCATTTCTTCTAAGTGGTCTACCCAGCAGCTTGATAGCTCTTAAATGTCTGAGGTCTTGACATACTGTAGATTTGAAATGGCCCAAGGAGCATGTCTGAAGATTTGATGGACTCTTCTAGCCAATTGCTACTCATGCCTGTCCATGCATATGACATCTGCAATTTCTTAATGATTGGCTTCTAAGAATTCTTGGCAAAGGTGGTATCCCATCTCATACTCCTGCTACATGAGAAGACATTGAGTGGCCATTAAGATTCTGGTTTCCATTTCATAGCAGTTCAGAGTGTAGTGGTAGAAGTCCCTTGTGTAGAGGTTCAGACTGGAGATTCTTCTAGTGTGCAGTCTCATGACCCTTCTGATGTCATTGAATATCTATTCTTGAACTGAGAGTCCTGAATGGCTCCTTGACCTTGCTGTTTGGCAAGTGATGGCAAGCATTTGTTTGTAGTAAGTCTTCTTGGTTGTGGATGCTGTTGTACCTCTTCTTGATGCTCCTTTTTATATTCTTGAAGGTCTTCTCTTTTGGTCCAGGGTAGGGTCACCTGATTGTCAGTAGTATACCACTGAAGTCATTATGAGTCATTATGAGTTTCTGATAAAGATCATCTTAAGATCAAGATGAATCACGAGTGAGTCACATCATGCAATTGGTGGCTTGCAAAGTAATGGCAGTCTTCAGGTTCTGATGCCACCAGGTTCAAAAGCATCGTCACACTACCTATTGAAAATGAGATACGCATTATCATGGGCAGTCCTCACCATGACCTGGCCGCTTGGATAGTAGGTGCCTTTTTTCCCAATCTTGGTGTAGTAGGTGTTGACTTCGAAGACAATGTCGCCCCGGATGCTGTTCACATAAGCATTGGGACTCTCAACATCGAAGTGGCCACTGAAATCGGCGGGCTGGAGGGAGTAAGAAGTAGAGCATGATGTATTAATGTGGAATCTAGGATGACTGCAAAGACTGGACAGTTAGTGACACTTACCAAGTATAATGTGACATCTCTGTTTGTTGTCGAGGCGATCACAACTGGGTACCGTGTTATGTTTAAAAACCCCACATTGGTATGGATCATTCCGGAGGAGGTTGTTTCCATAGCAAGAGAGTACCCGATCGCATAATCACCGTAGATGTCCTCGTTCGTCGTCTGGACCTCCACCTCCCCCGCCTTGGCTTTAACGTTTACCCGTGAGTTAGTTCCCGCCAGCTTTACTGCCCCTGATGCATGGTATAACCCGTTGATGGGTCCATTTGTCGACCAGACATCCACCTCTCCTGTCTCGGCATCGACATTCACTGATCTATTTGTCGTCCTCAGCGTCAGCGCCTTCACTACCCGGTACGATCCACCGATCGGTCCATCGGTGTTATTCACCATTACTCCCTCAGCCTCAGCCTGTATGCTTATGTGTCCTCTGACCGTCTCGACCATAATGTTCTTCGCCAGGTACCTTCCGAGGATAGTTCCATTCATGGCACGCACGACAATCTTCTCAGTCGCCTCCTCTGCCTCGGCTGCAACATTGACCAGTGCATTCGTTGTCTCCAGTTTCAGTGTCTTTGCCACGTTGTACGAGCCAAAGATGTCCCCGTTCGTCGTCCGAACCTCCACGTCCTCCGCCTTGGCATCGACATCCACTAGTCCATTTGTCGTCTTCAGCGCCAGCGCCTTCACTACCCGGTACGACCCACCGATCGGTCCATCGGTATTATTCACCGTTACTCCCTCAGCCTCAGCCTGTATGCTTACGTGTCCTCTGACCGTTTCGACCATAATGCTCTTCGCCATGTACCTCCCGAGGATGGTTACATTCGTGGCACGGACGACAATCTTCTCAGTCGCCTCCTCCGCCTCGGCTGCAACATTGACCAGTGCATTCATTGTCTCCAGTTTCAGTGTCTTTGCTACGTTGTACGAGCCAAAGATGTCCCCGTTCGTTGTCCGAACCTCCACGTCCTCCGCCTTGGCATCGACATCCACTAGTCCATTTGTCGTCTTCAGCGCCAGCGCCTTCACTACCCGGTATGACCCACCGATCGGTCCATCGGTGTTATTCACCGTTACTCCCTCAGCCTCAGCCTGTATGCTTACGTGTCCTCCGACCATCTCAACCATAATGTTCTTCGCCATGTACCTCCCGAGGATGGTTACATTCGTGGCACAGATGACAATCTCCCCAGTCGCCTCTTCCACCTCGGCTGTAACATTGACTAGTGCATTCATTGTCTCCAGTTTCAGTGTCTTTGTCACGTTGTACGAGCCAAAGATGTCCTCGTTCGTCGTCCGAACCTCCACGTCCTCCGCCTCGGCTGCAATATTGACTAGTGAATTCGTTGTCTCCAGTTTCAATGTCTTTGTCATGTTGTACGAGCCAAAGACGCCCCCGTTCGTCGTCCGAACCTCCACGTCCTCCGCCTCGGCTGCAATATTGACTAGTGCATTCATTGTCTCCAGTTTCAGTGTCTTTGCTACGTTGTACGAGCCAAAGATGCCCCCGTTCGTCGTCCGAATCTCCACGTCCTCCGCCTTGGCATCGACATTCACTAATCCATTTGTCATCTTCAGCGTCAGCGCCTTCGCTACCCGGTACGACCCACCAATCGGCCCGTCGGTGTTATTCACCGTTACCTCCTCAGCCTCAGTCTGTATGCTGACGAGTCCTCTGACCGTTTCGACCATCACATTCTTCACCAGGTACCTCCCGAGGATGGTTCCGTTCGTGGCACGCACGTAGTTCGTGACGACATTACCCTGTATCTGGCTATTTTTTGCTTCGAGGCGGACGGAAGCGGCAGTGAGGCCCAGGATCTCAATCTCGGCATTAGTAGTATTAATCCATGCTTCCTGAAAGGACAGTCGCGCGATGTCGACGCGCGAATTCTGCACATTGATTTTCAACCTCTTGGCTCTGGCCCACGCGTATGGCAGCACCACAGTCCAGCACACGGTCAGGCGCTGCGATGGCTGGATGTACGTCGGAGTGAAGAGCGTGTGGTGATAAGTGCCGGTGTCGTTGTTGATGGTGTTGCGTATGTCGGACGGGTGGATGTTCCCCGAGTGATAGACGGCGACCTGGATTGTGGGGAAGGTGACCGAGGGATTGATGGTGCGCAAGATGGAGATGTGGCCGCTCTGGGTGACGGGAAGATGATCTTAGATTCATCCAGTCTATGCCACAGTCTCAATATCAATCTCAAGTTAGAGAAATACCTACCGAGATCGATCCCACCAGATCGATTTCCATACCCATGTAATTCGAAGGACGCAGAGCGATATTTTGAGACCCCTCCCACAGGGTCCCCTGAGCCAAGTCGCAATTGTACCCCTTGAAAGGTGGATTATCAGGGATAATCATCACCAAACAGGTCAGCAGTAAAAATGCAAGAGGGTAGGCCCAACGCAGGCGCTGGGCTTTGTGAGACATGATGGTTTTCGGCAGAGTCAGTTAAACAGTTTTTGATTATGACCCCTTCCCTTCGATAAACAAAAAAGGAGGGATGGTGTGAACGCCAGAATACACAAACATCAGAATACATACTACGACTTTCTGCGGCTTCTGCGGCTTCCACGGGTTCAGGTGAAGGCAGGATCGAGCCATAATCGGGGGAGGCCTCGGATTCTAGTGGATCAAAGAGTTCGAATAACGAGTGCATATTTGATGGTGTTACTTTGATTCAGAAAAAACGCTAGCTTCCTATCAATATCATGCCTAACAGGGGGGCGGTTTGTCGGCTTTCTCACGACTTCGGTCATTGACTAAGGACAAAGGTCAGTAAACACTTAGACTCTGCGACAGAATAATTTCCGTTTCTTGGTAAAACACTGGACAGTCATAACTTACTGTTACTGGAGTAATGAGTGTACTATGCGTACTGCGTATACTATGTGTACCACTGGTACAAGACGCAACGACATGTTTATCAAATCCGATTCGTCATGTGACAATTCGAACAAACCTAGGAATACAATTCATCATGATTATAAATGTTGCTCTAATTTGATCAATTTGATTCATTAAGAGTATTGGCTTTATGACAGCATTTTATTTTTTATTCTTAAAGTTAATAGTTTTTATCTAT
>RQIL01041602.1:0-15977 GCA_003951145.1 Jimgerdemannia lactiflua | reverse complement strand
CTCAATATTATTAATCTTATAATACTATATATATTTACTTATTTATTGACTCTATACTATTTTAACTAACAGTAATATATCTCTATTTTTATCCTAATTAACTCTTAGTTCACTATTATTAATATTGGAAATCGAAGAATCGAAATTACGTGTTTTTAAAAGTCCACCGATGAAAAAATCGGGTGGCGAAAAAATCGGATAATGCTTTAAAGGTTCCCCTATCATGGAAATGCGTAGCATGCCGAATTTGTGGATTGACCACGTTGTGGCGCAGTACAGGGCGATCCAAAATGCAGAACCGGCGGACCACAAGTTCCAAAATGGTCCTAGAGATCTGTTTTTGCCCGTGGATGTATGCGTTGCCAGCGATATCCGAGTCGTAACCGATATTGGTGTCCGAATTCCGCATGGTTCACTATCAAAATATAGGCACAAATATGCATGGTCTCTCGATAACCTTTCTGGATTTGACTAGGAACAGGTAATCGATCAAGGGTAGAATGCATGTAACCTTGGATCTGAACAGTCGAAACTCAGTATAGCTTGGTTAAAAGTTCGGTATTTCTGTTTATACTACCGACGGCGCTTTTTCAGAGCAAACAATATATATTGCCGACGTACTCTACATAATCAACGCGACTTGGGCTCGTAGTATGAAAATTAGTTCCCTAGACCTACAAGTACTTAATTCAACATGGACACACATTATATACGTATTTGCGGCTAAGAACATTGCATGAACGGTATATAATGATGATTTAATCACTAGCGGTGGCACATTGAGTCCTGTCCAATCTTGCAGGTATCACAAACTTTTATTTTATTCTACAAGAGAATGTTCTGATGCAATATTGAGATGGTTTCGTGAGGTTTTGAAACTGAATATATATATAGCAGTCGCTTGACCTGACTGCGGTTGTGCGAAAATGATATTCACGTCTGCGGACAACCCTTCTCTTGGCCACCAAAAAAAAAATTAGAACACACCTACTACCTCTGTCACCATGTCCTCCTCTGAACTTCCAACTCCTTCGATTAACGAAATCAAGACTTGGGATGAAAACAGAGTCTCTGAACACTTTCGGCATCCTGCTATTGAAACCTGAGCATGCGACAATCTTGAAGGATCAGGAAGTAGACGGGAAATCTCTCGTTCAGCTTACCGAAAGGCTCTATTGGGACCTCCCTATAACTTACGGGGCGGACCTGTGGCCAAAATCATGGGTGAGATTGCTCGTTTACGAGATAACTACTATTAGCTAATTGTATTGGCGAGATGGGAGTTAGCGCACTAGCCGAAGCACTGAAAATGAACTCGAATCTGCAAGATCCGAATCTAGAACGTATGTAGGAACGAAGCGCATTATATACTTGTATTCATCTGTCCAGTGTTCTAGCTGACAACCATGCATATAAATTTCTGTAGACAATGAAATTGGCCAGCGCGCTAGCCGAGAACACGCGATATGTAGTGTGACGTCTATCCGAATTAGTAACATGAATCAGGGGATTAGACATTTGATCGTGGTACCTAAATCCGATTCCCAAATATAGTATAGCCATAAACAGTCATTTCACAATTGTAGAAACTTTAGCAACTGTAAAAAATTTTAAAGATGTAAATCTTTTATGATTGTAGAAATCTTAGCAGATGTATATAGAGGATTTATACTTGTGAAAAGTGACTCATAGGAAATGTAGTCATAACTTAGCCACCTTATAGTTAGCAAACTTGTATAAATAATCCAGTATCTTTAAGTGAATAAACCTCAGATTGAAAGTGTTAGAAAAGAACAAGTATACCAATAAAAGGACCTTTGGGATTATATCTTTGACACATTTGGCCTCAAGGAACTACTGACTCTAGGAGTCAAGAAGAGAAGAATTCAAGATAAAGAAATCCAACATACTTGCCAAGCTTAGCATCCACTATGTTACAGTAGGAATGAAGTGCATTATATTTTTGAATTCATCTGTCTAGTGTTCTAGCTGACAACTACACATATATATTTCATGTGTCCGCCTGTAGTCACTAGTATTGGCAACGAGGGGGCCAGCGCACTAGCCGAAGCACTGAAAATGAACATGAGGCTGCAAAACCTGAATCTAGAATGTATATAGGAATTAAGCTATTATATTTTGCATTCATCCATTTAGTATTCTAGTTGACAACCATGCATATACATTTTATTTATTTCTCTGTAGTCAATAAAATTGGCGAGATGGGATCAGTGCTCTAGCCGAAGTGCGAAAAGTGAACACGACCCTCAAAATCTTCGATCCAGGAAATAGAGTAAATTGTGTTTTGCCTTTATCTGTTTGATTTTAACAGACAAGCACAAATATAAACCTCTGTATCCAATAAAATCTGGGAAGGCGAATGGAATTATTGCAGAATTAAATATGCTGAAGACATCGAGCAGATCCCCACACCCACGTGCCGGTAAAGACATCATGGAAATCATATGGTTTCGAATTCACCCGACATCGTCATCGTTTGCTTGTCACGAATAGGGAGCACCGTCCATTCCTGCCTACTCACCAGCCGATTTCGCTCCCACGCGGCCGTTCGGTTTCCATACACCGATCCACTCAAGCATGCTGTCCATACAGATCCCTGGTAGAGCCGCCGTAGATAATGCCTCGCTCGTCAGAACGCCAAGTTTCTGAGCATCGTAGATATGTTCCCTCATACTGGATAGGTACAAAAAGGAGGGAAGGGAGGACCAAAAAAAATTCAGCGCCATCATGGACATGATCAAATCGCGCGCTTACTGGGCATCTGGGTGATTCCGGAGATCGATAACCAGCTAGTCCCTCAGCTAAATCCACTCTTGCCATTGCAGAGAACTTCGGTCAATTGCACTATGAGCATCTTAAGCGTGACGTGACTGACAACGAAGTCTTAGTCCATGATTTATGGAGCATATAGTATCGTTTGATCATTAAGAGTATTCGGCGATAGAGCCAAGCTTGAGGTGAAGCGTGACGGCCACGCCTAAGGCCAACGTGGCCGAAAATGCTGCACAACCAGCTGAAACACAGAGCGCTCGAATTACACAGATCTGATGAATAAAGCAACATTGTATCTTTGATCGCTTCACACAACGATTCCGCCTTGTCGTACTTACCCTAGCCACAGTAGTGTACAGCCAGATTGTTCAGAGATGAGGTCATCCCAACGCCTTCTCAAGGTTTGTCAGCACCCGTTCGTACAGCGTTTCTGCCTTGTTGTATATACTTGACTTGCTTGTCACAGAGCACTGCAAATTGGTTCTATTTCCGTTACCGCATATGAGATCGAAGCGATTGACAAGTCTCACATGCTGTATAATTATGTTCAACAGGTATATGTATTTATTTCAACAAGTCATAATTGGGCGATGAGGGGTTGACACATAAAATATAAGTTACCCCGTCCGCCTTGCGTACTTTTTGTTTGACGCGTGCCATACGATTAAAGCGGGATGACTACAGTCTACTCTTGACAGTGTTTGTTCCATAACAAACTCATGAACACACTCCAATAGATCCGAGAGCGGGTGAAAATCGGAGATATGTGTGTATGTTTGGTTTCCAACATCAAAGCTGGTACTGTAATGTGCGAAATCCGACAGAAAGATGATGTACGCGTTGACTAACAATTTAACACAATTTGCTCATTACGAATCTTGCAGGTGCCACAAACTCTTAAAAATTGTTTCGAAAGAAATAGCAGTCCTGACCATTGTTGTTTTGCACGGATGATTATCTCAAAAAAATTAGTACACACCCTACCTCTGTCACCATGTCCTCCTTTGAACTTCCAACTCCTTCGCTTGACGAAATCAGGACCTGGGATGAAAACAGAGTCTCTGAACACTTTCGGCTTCCCGCTCTCGGATTGAAACCCGAGCATGCAACAATCTTGCGGGATCAGGAAGTAGACGGGAAAGCTCTCGTTCAGCTTACCGAAAAGGCTCTATTGGGACCTCCCTATAACTTACGAGGCGGACCTGTGGTCAAAATCATGGGTGAGATTGCTCGGTTACGAGGTAACTACTATTAAATACATACGGTTACGAAAGGTATTCAGGGAGTTGTTATCGAGTAAATGGCTCTGCCGATAGCCATGAATGTCATTCGAAGCTTGGGTACCTTGGCCGACTCAAACCTAAACATTTCATTTTGCATACGACCGGGAACAGGCGTCGGTCAGCAAGAATCTACGGAAGGTAGGTTTTTGGCGACTATTATTTCAACACAACATATAAATCTGTCACCTTGAATTGAATTCTAATTTGCGCTTATAATTATTTATGACAGCTATCGGCGAAAGTGCCGCCGATGTCAGAAACAAGAAGATTGAGGCCGAAATCGATAAACTGACGCAAAAAAATTGAACTGGTAACACAGAGGATCGAATCGACAACAGATAAGATGGAGAAAGAACACCTTCGTAAAGAACGAACAGAACTTCATGAAAGGGAGTGCATACTTCTCAATATCCTGAGAGACCAACTCCGAGGTAGTGGTTTACGCGGTTTGTTTTACAGTCATTCAAAGGGATGGGATTTCGGAAAATTCACCGAAAGCGAGGGAGCTTTTTGCTAATTACAATATATATATACTTTCTCATCTCAGCATCGCCTTCCGATCTGGCGTCGGTTAGTAGCAATTGTTATTTTGCGTTCCGGATTGATGTTTATGCAACATATATGGGTATATTCTATTTTTCTCTTCATGTATATATAGATCGTACAGGACATTAAACGTGATACAGAAGAGATAAAGAATTATACGGGAGACATTAAGAATGACACGGGGGATATCAAAATCGATACGAGAGATATCCTCAGCAGCCTCGACGAACTTCATGGCAAGGTTGACAGTCTGCCTAAGCTTATGCTTGATATCCATGAGGATACAGTCCCCGACTTTTTTTCATTTTTCCCGAGGATGGTCATTGGTTGGAGCCATCAATTGACAGCCTCTTCACCAAAACGTTCCGTCTATACTTTCTCTGCGAGCACGAATCCATCGAAAACGGCCACACGACGAAACAGTTCCATCTGGCATATCATGACGGCTATCCTGTCGTCCGAGCACGCGAGGTATGTTATTTTGATATTCGATATGGCATGCACTCCGGCTATCACAATACAGTCGCTTATTTTCCTGCTTAACATATCTATTGTAATTTATTTTAGTTTGTAGCTAAATATGGACCATACATACGTACAGTATGTCGTCTGTTTCAGCTTGAGCGTCCGAACTCTCTTTGCAACCCATCTAATGTTTCTCGTACAAAATATATAATGCCTTGCTTAATACTGGCTGTTCGCTTGGGAGGCCGCCTTTTGGAATGCGTGCCTGCAGTCGGGAAAGCGGCAGCAGAGGTTCTACGAACTGGCGGTGACGTTGCTTCAACAGTATACAAGGCCACAGAATCGTCAATCTTTGCGGAACCCGAAATGGAGTTCTGCGCGCAGACAGAGAAAATATTTAAGACGTTTGGAGACAACCTCGAGGCTACTGATAAGCAGGTCGCAAAATATACGACAGATGTTCCGTCGTCGGTTCAGACGCAAGGAAGAACGCTAGGAATGATAGAACGACCTGATCTACGAGAACTTCAAGGTGAAACGATACATTGCTTTTCTCTGTTCAAGTGAGCATGCGCTGATTTCTATGTATGCTTACTATTTCTTTTCGATATTCGATTCATAGCTTATCTTCAGGGTTTGGATAACACCAACCGACTAGGAAATCTGCAGCGCGTGCTCCGTCACAGTAAGAATGGCAGCATAACAGTTCGATGGGTGTGCAAGAATCACGCCTCGGAATGGGAGACGACGAATGCTGTTAGGAGTGTTCATGTAGCCATCAAGAGTAGTTTCGTAGATGACGGCGTGAAGTTTGATGATGAGACTTGGGAGCTGACGTTCGCATTATTTTTTGGCTTTAATATTCAACTTGGGTCTTTCATATCTACATTGTTATCATATTTAAGATTATTTTATTTATTTTTATTTTAATATCAGGATCCAAAACCCGTCGAAAGGTTCTCTGCGTAAATTTCGAAATTCGGTGACGCGCGCACTGTCTAGTGTCCCTTTGCGAAAAATCAGGTAGTTAGTTTGACTTTTATCTTGCTTTTCTTACCTATAATAACTAATGAGCAAACAAAACTGTAGTATTATAGATTGTAAAAAGGATGATTCAGAAGATGTAGAAGTTCTGATTAATGCTGTGACCACAATTGAAATTCTTAAGTAAATTATATTATTTTTTTGTTTGATGAATATGAAAATTATATGCTAACACAACTTTGTTATTGGTGTACTTGCCTAGACTATATAAGATGAAGGATATGCAGTGCAGTCATCTTTCATTTAATGTTCTCATTTGAATACATCTTGATAATGATTGATAATACCTATTAATGAAATCAATCTTTACTTATCTATAGGTATAAAAATGTTCTTCCAAAGTGTCTTCAACTTAGAGAATTGGATATTTCAGGTACATCACAAAAACTGTTTAAAATTTTTATCTGTGGGGATTTTATATGAGCTTTTGCAGATATTGGCAGCAAAAGAAGTTGAAGCCATGCAAATTAATATGTGCCTTCGAAGCTTGAGAGCGTATATGAAAGCAAACTACATCATTTCGTTTGTCCCTAACAATCGGCTGTGTATTTCCTTTTGTCTTTTTAGACAGTCATATTGACGATAAGGAAACCAGCGCACTAGCCGAAGCACTGAAAATGAACACGGGCCTGCCAAACCTAAATCTAGAAAGTATGTAGGATCGAAGCACATTATATTTTTGCATTCATCTGTTTAGTGTTCTAGCTGACAACCACGCATATACATTTTATACGTTCCTCTGTAGACAATGGCATTGGCGAGAAGGGAGCCAGCGCACTAGCCAAAGCACTGAAAATGAACACGAGCCTGCAAAATCTGGATCTACGCAGTATGTAGGAATGAAGCGCATTATATTTTACATCCATCTGTTTATTGTTCCAGCTGACAATACGCATATAATTTTTTGTGCTCCTCTGTAGACAACAGTATTTGCGAGAAAGGAGCCAGCGCACTGGCCCAAGCACTGGAAAAGAACACGAGCCTGCAAACCCTGAATCTAAGCAGTATATAGGAATGAAGGGCATTATATTTTTGCATTCACCCGTTCAATGATATAGCTGACAGCCATTCTGTGTGTTTCTCTGTAGACACTAATATTGGCAATGAGGGAGCCAGCGCACTAGCCAAAGCACTGAAAATGAACACGAGCCTGCAAAATCTGGATCTACGCAGTATGTAGGAATGAAACACATTATGTTTTTGTATTCATCTGTTTATTTGTCCTAGCTGACAACTATGCATATTTTATGTGCTCCTCTGTAGACAATGGCATTGACGAGAAGGGAGCCAGCGCAATAGCCGAAGCACTAAAAATGAATATGAGCCTGCAAAACCTGAATCTACGTGGTATGTAGGAATGAAGCGCATTATATTTTTGAATTCATCTGTTTAGTGTTCTAGCTGACAACCACGCGTATAATTTTATGCGTTCCTCTGTAGCCAATCGTATTGGAAATGAGGGAGATAGCGCACTAGCCCAAGCACTGAAAATGAATACGAGCCTCCAAAAGCTGAATCTACGCGGTAGGAATGAAGCGCATTATATTTTTTGCATTTATCTATTTAGTGTTCTCACTGACAACCATGCGTATACATTTTATGTGTTCCTTTGTAGCCAATGGTATTGGCGAGAAGGGAGCCAGCGCTCTAGCTGAAGCATTGAAAATGAACACGAGCCTGCAAAACCTTAATCTAAGGTGTATGTAGGAATGAAGTGCATTATATTTTTGCATTCATCTGTTTAGTGTTCTAGCCGAAAATCTCATGTATAAATTAAATATGTTCCTCTGTAGGGAATGCTATTGGTGCGAAGGGAGCCAGCACACTAGCCGAAGCATTGAAAATGAACACGAGCCTGCAGAACCTGGATCTTGAAGGTATGTAGGAATGAAGTGCATTATATTTTTACATTTATCTATTTAGTGTTCTAGCTGACAATTACGCGTATAAATTTTATATGTTCCTCTTTAGAGAATGGCATTGGTGAGAGGGGAGTCAGCGCTCTAGCCGAAGCACTGAAAATGAACACGAGCCTGCAAAACCTGAATCTACGCTGTATATAGGAATGAAGGGCATTATATTTTTGCATCCATCTTTTTAGTTTTTCAGCTGACAACGACATATATATATATTATGTGTTCCTCTGTAGTCAATGATATTGGCGAGAAGGGAGCCAGCGCACTGGCCGAAGCACTGAAAATGAACACGGGCCTGCAAAACCTGAATTTATGCGGTATGTAGGAACGAAGCGCATTGTATTCTTGCATTCATCTTTTTAGTGTTCCAGTTGACAACCACGCATATACATTTTATGTGTTCCTCTGTAGCCAATGGTATTGGCAATGAGAGAGCCAGCGCACTAGCCGAGGCACTAAAAATGAACGCGAGCCTACAAAGCCTGAATCTACGCGGTATGTCGGAAGGAAGTGCATTATATTTTTGCATTCATCTGTTTAGTGTTCTAGCTGACAACCACACGTATATATTATGTTTTCCTCTGTAGCCAATCATATTGGAAATGATGGAGCCAGAGCACTAGCCCAATCATTGAAAATAAACACAAACCTGCAAAACCTGAATCTAGAACGTATGTGGGAATGAAGTGCATTATATTTTGCATTCACCATTTAGTATTTCAGCTGACAATCATGCATATACATTTCATTTGTTCCTATGTAGGCAATGAAATTAGCGAGATGGGATTCAGCGTTCTAGCCGAAGTGCGAAAAGTGAACACGACCCTCAAAGTCTTGGGTCTAGGAAGAATGCAGAAATAGAGTAAATTGTGTTTTTGTATTTGTCTGTTTTATTTTAACATACAAGCATTGTAACGTAGCGGATGCTAAACTTAGCAAGTACATCAGATTTCTTTATCTTGAATTCTTGTTTTCTTGACTCCCAGAGTCAGTAGTTCCATGAGACCAAATGTGTTAAAGAGGTAAATTCTGAAAGTCCCTTTATTGGTATACTTGTTCTTTATGCTAACACTTTTGATCTGAGGTTTATTCACTCTAAGATACTGGGTTATTTATACAAGTTTGCTAACTATGAGATGGTTGAGTTATGTGGCCAAGCTGTGAGTCATTTCGCCACTTGGCGAATATCTTGCCATTTGGCAGAATGCTATACTATATCAGGTCTTCGATTTCGCCACTTGGTAGAATAATCTCGCCATTTGGCAGAATCGGGGACTGCTAACTATAAGACTATACTAATTTGGAACTAATTGCGATCAAATGTCTATCTCTTATTCCTTCTTCCATATTTGGTTCTACCATCATAACTTCCTCCTAAATAGATGGTTTCATCTCTGAAACATCTATTCAAACTCCAAGGCTTCGATGGTCTGAATGGTCTTGTACTGGATAATTTGTTGCATCACTGTTTCTCAGTGGTGTCGCTTGACTCAGTTGAAGTTTGAGGGGGCTATCCCTCTCAGGTGGGCTAATGCTGACTCATCATCTTGAAATAACTTGTGAATTCTCTTAGTGATAGTGACTTGAGCAAGAGAGAGCTGGCATTCGGCAATCCAATCATCTTTGGTCATGTTCTGGTTCTGGTTGAGTATCTGTCCAAGTTTGAAGTACTCTTGGAATTCTGTATGATGCTGATAGGCCTTGAAGTGTGAGATTCGAGCAAGATGGGTCTGCACAATGCTTCTAACACTGTCAAATGATTCTTTTATAGTCGGGGGCTCTGTGGTATGCCATTGTCTCTCGATGGCTCTTTGGGCAGCACTAGTGATCTTGAGTACTGTTGCAGTGCTTCGGTTATTGGCTATAATACTTCTTGAGTCAGTTTCAATGGATGGTAGTGGGGATTATTGTACCTGTGAGTTTCTGTAATCGAAAGGTGGTCCCTTTTATATCTTGCACTAGATAAGGTCCTTTCCACTTTGGCTCCAGTTTTCATAACCAAGAAGCTTCTACCATATTCCAGTACACTAGGACTTCATCTCCTATCTTGAGAATCTCCAGGGGCTTATGAGTTTTTTCTGCATTGTTCTGCTGTAGGGCCTGTGCCTTGATGATGTAATTCTCTGCCTTTTTCCTAATTTGATATAATCTCCATATCTCCATATCTGCACATTTCCAAATTGCGTCATTACTTGCTGACAAATTTTTGCTAGAACTTTCTTCACCAAATAGTATTTCCTGAGGTATGAAGTGAGTACTTTGTGATCATATATCCCTTAGAGTGGATAATGCTATTGGAAGATAGTGGTCCCAGTTTCCATATTCATCACAGATCTTGGCAATGACATTCTTGAGGGTCTTATTGGTTCGTTCTACTTGTCCGTTTCCCTGTGGATGATAGGCTGTGGTCTTGATATGTTAGATCTTGTACTTTTTGTAGAGAATTTCGTGGAACTGGTTGACAAATTCTGTTCCTCTGTCTGTAGTAACTTGCTTTGGGGTCTTGAATTGGCAGATGATTTCTCTGTGTAAGAAATCGGCAATTGACTGTACATTGGCTTCCTTGAGGGGTCTGGCTTCTACCCATTTCGTAAAAAGGTCTACAATCACAATGACATATCAGTTGCCTGTCAATGTCAGGGGTAGCAGACTGATTACATCCATTGCAATGTGGGCAAATGGTATTGGCTCAATGTCTGCTGATCCAGGGGCTTGATTCCATTGGTCTTGTTTCTGCTTCTGGCATTTGTCACAGGTTCTGACAAATTGTCTGATATCTTCTTCCATTCCTGGCCACCACATAGTTCTTTTTGCCTTGTCATATGTGTTTGTTCCTCCTATGTGACCTTGCTCATATACTTCCTTCATCACTTGATTCTTCTGGTGCTTGGAGATGACTAATTGCTGTCCTTTCTTGAGTATTTCTCCATCAGTTTCAAATTGTTTCCATGTCCAATTAATAATTATTTTTGTCCATTCTTCCAGATGCGGGGGCATCTTTCACTGCCCCAAGTAGCTGATGATTCCATAGTACAGCTCCTTATTCATAGTGATTATATGGGGGTTGGGTCCTTCGGGGTGTCTATGAGAGGGCATCAGCATTGGCATTCATTCTTCCAGGGCGGTGAGTGATTGTGGCATCATAGGCTTGCAGCTTCATAATCCATTAAGCATAGATTCCTTTTGGCTCACTGGTGGTAAGCAACCAGGTAAGTGCCAAGTGGTCTGTCTGGATGGTGAAGTGTCTTCCAGCCAAGTAGTAGTGGAACTTCTCTACAGCCCAGATAACTGCAAGGCATTCTAGCTTGTATGACTCATAGGACTGCTCAGCTCCACAAGTACCTCTGCTGAGATAAGCTACCACATATTTGGTACTATTCTTCTTCTGGGTAAGGACGACTCCAAGTCCCATTGCACTGGCATCTGTCTGCAGGATGAACTCTTGAGTCCAGTTGGGTCTTCTCAAGATTAGAGCCTGTGTCAATCTGGTCTTGAGTTCATTGAAGGCCAGTTGCTGCTGTTGTGTCTACTGGAATTTGACCTCTTTTCTGAACAGGTCATAAATGGGGCTGGCAATGTGAGAGAATCTTCGAATGAATCTTCTGTAGTAGGATGCAAGACCCATAAAGGCCCAAGCTTCAGTGATGCTGGTGGGTACTGGGTATGCTGCTACTGCCTTGATTTTTGTGAGGTCAGTATGTGTTCCTTCATAATTGATGATGTGTCCAAGGTATGTAATTTCTTCTTCTCCAAATTTGCATTTCTTAGGCTTGATGTAGAGGCCGTGTTTGCGGAGCCTTCTAAGGATTTCCTTGATGTGTTCTAGATATTCCTTGGCTGTCCGACTGAAGATGATCACATTATCCACATATACTATCATCCATTTTTCCATAACATCTCTAAAGATACTATTCATCATTCGTTGGAAACTTGCTGGTGCATTGCACATTCCAAAGGGCATACGAAGGTAGACATAGATTTCATCCAGAGTAATGAAGGCTGATCTTTTGCTGGCTTCAGATATAAGGCTGATTTGGTAGAATCCTGAGAATAGATCCAGAGTGGTGTAGAATTGTGCTTAATTTCCCAGCATAATGAGGATGTCACCAATATTGGGTAATGGTTGTCTGTCCTTTTCTGTGACCTCATTGAGTCTTCGGTAGTCTGTGCATAGTCTTGGTGCAAATTCTCCTGGTTGGCTTCCTTTCTTTAGTGCTAGGACAATAGGTGATGACCAGGGGCTGCTAGCTTCCTTGATGATACCAGATTCCTCCATCTCCTTGATTTCCATCTTGAGCCATTCCCTATAAGCTGGTGGAATAGGGCGGGCCTTCTAATAGATTGGCTTTACATTTCCTGTGTTGACATCATGATAGAATAGGGGTTTCTTGGTCTTGATGTCCTTGAAGTCTGTGGCCAGTACATCTTCGAATGTATGCAAGAGATCTGCTAATTCTTTCCTGAGGGGGAAGTTCCTTCTGACTATGTAGGTGTGTTTGTCTTGGCTTTCCTCCTTCTTGTACTCTAGTTCAGTAATCTTGGTTGCTGCAAAGACTCCTCTTCCTGTAGAGCCAAATCCAGCTCTTTCTCGCTCTGTTTGTCTGATGTTAGAGACTTCTTTGATTCTTGGGTTAAGGACAGGTAGGATGAGCATTTGTTCCAGGTGATCCTTCTTCCTTACTTCGAATGGAATTGTTGGGTTGTGATTTCTGACAAGGAGGAGGATTTCTCCTGTATAGTCTGAGTCGATGACTCCTCCTTCTATAGATATTTCACTTTTTGCCAAGCTGCTTCTTGTCTTAAGGATTCCAATGTGGTTTGGTGGGATGGTTACTTCAATTCCTGTTCCGAGGATGGTGGTGGTCTGTAGTTCGAGAATTATATGGGTGGTGGTAGATAGATCCATTCCAGCTGCATTTTCTGATTTGTACTGCAGCATGACTGCATCATGACTGCATCAGGGTGGATTCTTCATATTTTGACCATGATATCTTCCTCCTCATCTTCACTATTGTTCGATAGTTCTGGTGGTCTATTCTCGGGTTTCTTCTGATTCTCTTTTGGCCTGTTGGTAATTTTCTTTACTTCGATGATGCAGGAATAGCAGTGATCCAAGTATTGGGCACAGTACATTCCTTCACCATGGGGGCACCTTCCTTGTAGTGTATATCCATCTGCGATTCTTATATACCATTCTTTGTCTAATAGCTGCTTGCTTTTTCCTTTCCTTATGGTGACCATATAGGCCTCTTCCTCTTGTTCTTCCTCCATCTCGGGGCGGACTCCTTTGTGGACATTGATGGGAATTCTGATCTTCCTGCCTTAATAGACAATCTGCATCTTCTGAGTACTGAGATCAATCATTGCCTTGGCTTTATGAAGCCATTGATTGCCGATGAGGATATCATAGTTGATTGCATTGGTGACAATGATATCTACTGGGATAGTGGCTTCTCCGAACTTGATTGGAACATCCCGGATCTTTCCCAAGGGAGTTGCTCGTGTTCCATCAGCTGTGACGAATACTAGTTTGATAGCTTCTTCTATTTCCCAGCCCAGGTGGTCCACTGCCTTCTTGGTAATGAGGCATCCTCCAGCTCCAGTGTCAATGATGGCTTCAAAGACTCGGTCTTCAATCTGATAAGTAGCATAAGCTGATGTTTTCCGATTATCTTCACTCTCTTCATCTGAGTCTTCTTGTGCATTGTTGGCTTCAATTATTCTCCAGCCCTGGTCCTTGCCAATATCTGAGATTCCTGTTCTCATTTGTTGTCTGAAAGTCGGAATTTCTGCAAGTTGACTGAAGGTTGCATTGACTTTTTGGTCTTTGAGATCTTTGAAGATATCATACTTAAAGATCTTGGTCTTGTGAAACTTCTGCTCCTTCTTCCCCTTACTTGATGGTGTGGTGTTTCATATGATATCTTCTACTGCTTGTTCTAGCTCAGCATCCTGTTCTAGCTCCATGTCCTGGTCAGCCTCACTTGGCTGCATCTCTTTTTCAATAGCCACTTCCGATCTCTTTGTTTGTACTTGAGTCTTCTTTGGAGGTCTCCCTACTGGCTTCTTGTAAGGAGTAGCTCAGTTGTCCTTCTTGCTTGAGGTGGCAGGGTAAGCTTCCCATTCTTCCTGCTCTTCCTCTGATTCTCCAATTTCCTTAAAGGTGATAGTATTTGCCTGTTCTCGATTCCTAGCTGCATTGCTTGGCTGAGCCTTGTGCTTGTTCTCTGCCATGCACTCTGAGGCATAATGGCCTTCTTTCTTGCAGTTGTAGCATGTTATAGATCATCTTTCATTCATGGCAGCAAACTTCTGCACTGGTTGTCTTTTGAACTCCTTGACTACATCACTGAGATGTGCAGTCATTTCTGCAAACTGTTTGGCCAGTTCCTCCATTGGATCAGCCTTCCTTGCTTCTTGTTGTAGTGGTTGTTATTGTTGAGTATTCTGGTTGACTATAGCAGTTGGGACTATGTGGGTATTCCTTGGTTCTATTTTTACTCCAGTTATCCTTTCCATCATATGTCCTTGTGGGTGTCTGGCAGTCCAGTATCTTTGAGCATAGGCAACTTTCTGTGTTAAGTCCAGTGCTATTGGGGTGGATCGGATGGCTAGGGCGATCTCTTGGTGGATACCTTTCATAAGGGTATTTTTGGCCACCTGGTCTTGAACTGCATCAGGATAGTCAGCTAGGACTATTTGATGCCAGATCCTTGTGTAGAATGTGTTTGGGTCCTCAGACATTCCTTGACAAATAGTGTTCAATTGATCCTTGAGGGCTTGTTTGATTTTATTGGTGTAGTAGGCATTTCAGAGCCAAGCTTTCATGGCTAACAGTGTTTCCGGAGCATCAGCTCCTGCATGGTTGACTGCAGTGAAGGCGGTTCTTGCTGGGCCTCGAAGGCTTACAGGGAGTAAAGCTACTTGTTGTACTGGTGTTAAGGTCCTAACAGCAGTGTATTGCTTGAAATCATCAATGAAAGTGATGATTTATTCATTAGAGGTATATCCATGGAATACAGGTAGTCTCATATCCATTTTGTCTGGCTGGATTGTGTGGGTTCTTGTGGCAGTTATTCATTGTTCAGCTTGAAAGTGAGGGATTCATCTTGAATCACCAGCCAATGGGCACCAAGTTGTAATGTAGTGGATGCTAAACTTAGCAAGTACATCAGATTTCTTTATCTTGAATTCTTGTCTTCTTGACTCCCAGAGTCAGTAGTTCCATGAGACCAAATGTATCAAAGAGGTAAATCCCGAAAGTCTCTTTATTGGTATACTTGTTCTTTATGCTAACACTTTTGATCTGAGGTTTATTCACTCTAAGATACTGGGTTATTTATACAAGTTTGCTAACTATGAGATGGTTGAGTTATGTGGCCAAGCTGTGAGTCATTTTGCCACTTGGCAAATATCTTGCCATTTGGCAGAATGCTATACTATATTGGGTCTTCGATTTCGCCACTTGGCAGAATAATCTCGCCATTTGGCAGAATCGGGGACTGCTAACTATAAGACTATACTAATTTGGGACTAATCGCAATCAAATGTCTATCCCTTATTCCTTCTTCCATATTTGATTCTACCGTCACAGCATATATATAAACCTGTATCCAATAAATCGGGGAAAGCGAGATCAAAATTAAATATGCTGAAAACATCAGTCCCATCCCCACACCCACGTGCTGGTAAAGACATCATTTAGGGGCACCGTCCATTCCTGCCTACTCATCAGCCGATTTCTCCCGCTCGGTTTTCATACGCCGATCCACTCAAGCATGCTGCCCAATCATGAACATACAGATCCCTGATAGATACGATGATCGGCCGCGAGGCCCACCGTAAATTTTGTCTCTCTCGTCAGAACGCCAAGCTGCTTAGCATCGTAGAAGCTTTCTTGTCATTCTGGATGTCCAGTATTCCACAAAAA
>RQIL01041591.1:0-15981 GCA_003951145.1 Jimgerdemannia lactiflua | reverse complement strand
CAATATTTCTTATCTTTTCTTTAATAATGAAACTCTTTATTATCTTTATAGTACTTATATCTACTAGTAGATTAAGTAGTTTATACTATCCAATTATTCTGATATATATATTATTAATACTATAACATGCCTGGCTCAATAGAGGCAAATTACAAGATTGGGTGGCTGTTGTAGATTGGCTTGAGCCCTCAGTTACTTTGTCAAAAAGCAACAAAATGTTCAGATAATATGTATAGGTTCTTTCTGTATTAGTATCTAGTGGTATAATGTTCAACAGCTGGAGACTTCTGTGTGTGATTTTCTAATTTGGCAGTATTCTTGGGTTGCACATGTAAATGGGTTTCCTTCTTGAGCAACAATTAGTGGGTAATTTCGTATCACTCAGCAATCTTGTGTACAGTGAATTTAGTGGATTTTCCTTATGAGAGCAGGCTCTCTGGGAATCAGTGATCAGTTTTCTTTAAGGGTGTGAGCTCTGGATGCTCATGATGGGTAATTGGGTTCCTTTTCTGGCAGTCAGCTAATGCGGATGATGCAGCTGAGCAGGCATTGCAGGTTACTTGAATAAATGCAGACAAATGATATGGACGAATGATGTGGACAAATGATGTGGGCAATCAGTGGAAAGTGGCAGATCAGCAGACAAAATGTAGAATGATATGGATCAGCGGAATGCAGCGAATTGGTAAATAAAACATGGCAGACTTCTTGAAAATACATAGCAGACTGAACAAGGTGGATTGGCAGTATGTAGTGGATTGGCAGACAAAATATGGTGGCAAGACTTCAGGCTTCAAAGTTATATCGTTGACTGGCTTTGAGAGGCAGACTTAAACTGGAGGACTTCTCTTGACAAACTTCTTTGTATCAGAAAGTGAACCAGAGTAGAAATAAAGAACCAAGCTCACAATCTCCTAAAAGAGGCTCTAGAGTGGGCGTTTCTCCTAAATGTTGCAATTCTTCTTGGACCAAGTGGCTCTGGGCAGGCATATCTCTCAAAGTGTTATAGGTAGACTTATCTTTTGCTTTGGATTCAATTTCAGAACTGAGGTTTATTCACTCTTGTCACTGGGGTATTTTATACAAGTTGGTTGCTACCTTGATTGCTATCTGGCTAATTATAGGTTTGCTATTTATGGTATGTTTGGGGTGACAGCTACTGTCAGAGTGACAGCCACTATCAGGGATTTTTTCTATTTTAGCTATCTGGTTATTTATACAGTTTTCTGCAGTAATGGTTGCTGTGCTGGTTACTATGCTAAGTGTTCATGTCATCTGGCTTGTCTGCATCATCTGGCAATAATTCAGATAGTATATTTTGGTGGTTTATCACATCAGCCCCCACTAAAGGATGGTCTGTCCCAGACTATCCTTTAGTCATTATTCCAGTAGGCATAAGTATCTTCAGCACCTATGCCCATACTATCATCTCCTTCTATATCTGGGTCACTCCATTTAAGTTCTGGTTCTTCTTCTTATTCTTTGGGAAATAGAATGTCAAGTTGTTGAAGGATACTCTGAAAGATGGTTTCATTCATCTGGTGAATGTCATTGAGGCTAAGATGAGACTGCACCAGGGCTCCAACATTTCATTTGTATAGGGTGTAGATTTGTTTGGCAGTTCTTGCTTCTCTGAGAGTGATTCTGGCTGGGCTCCTGATGTAAGATTGGTCTGTCAACAATTGTCCGATATTGTAGAAGGCCTGTAGATAATGGATCTGAAGCAACCTCTGAGCAATGGTGAGGTTCTCTTAATGCTTCTGGATCAATTGTATCAGAGTTCCTTCAAGTTGGCAGAACTGGGGTAAGGGAATTGGTAGGGCTTAGAAGGAACTGAGGATAAGAGTCTGGAGGCATTGATCTATCCTCTGAGTCATGGTTTGTGCAGGTATATCTTGAGGCAGTTGATGTGAACTGGAGTTCTCAAGATTTGTCCATTCATGCTTCTTATATAGATGCTGGTTTCTCTGATATTGTGTACAAGGTATGGTTCTTCCCATTTCAGTTCCAATTTGGCAGCAAAGTTTGTCTCAATTATGCTTCTCCAAACTAGGACTTGATCTCCAATCTTGATCTTCTGATCCTTCTACTTCTGGTCATAATACTTCTTTTATCTTTCCTGGGCTGTGATAATCATGATTTTGGGCATCTTTTTGCAACTGATCTCCTTTTTTAAGAAGCTTTCTGAGATTCTCATAGTCAGCAGTTCTGGTCTTCTTGGCAAACATTATTTCAAAGAGCTTTTGTTTGGTTGAGGCAGCAGGGATGTTTCAGATTTCCCACAGGATTTTGGATAAGTAGAGATCCCAATTGGTAGGATTGACCTTGGCAAGTCCTTTCTTGATGGTCTGGTTCATTCTTTTGGTTATTCCATTAGTTTGCAGATGATAAGAAGTAGTCCTTTTCAGGTGGATCCTATGAATTCATGCATAACTTGAGATTATGTTATTCATAAATTCAGTTCCTCAGTCAGAGATGAGTTCTTCAGGGGGTCCATATTGGTGGGTGAGGTCATGCAGGTGTCCAACAATGGTCAAGGCATCTGTAATCTCTATGGGGTATACTTCAGGCCATTTGGTCAAATGTTCAACAAATACTAGGATATATCTGTTTCATTTTGGTGTTACTGGCAGAGGTCCAATTATATCTACTCCCCATCTTTGGAAGATGTGAGTAGGTGGGGGAATCAGTTGAAGAGGGGCTTGATAGTTCTTCCTTCCTTGATACTTCTGGCAGGTATCACAATTTTGGATGATATCTTGGACTTTTGTTCTGAGGTAGGGCCAATGTTGGTAGTCTTTTCGAATCTTGTCTTCTATATTTGTCTGTCCTTGATGGGCTTTCTGGTGTTCTTGTCAGATGAGGTCTTCTTGCTTCTTGATGGTCATAGAAACTTCTTTGAGAGTGCAGTTCCAAGGTACACCCTTCCTTTGGTTCATTGGGTCATGTAGAAAAGAATATCAACATTGTTGTGAGTTCTTCCCGCTTTGTGGATGATGTTGATTTCATAATCTTGAAGGATAAGGATCCATTGGGCAAGGATTCCAGTGGGGTCTTTTCGGTGCAGTAACCATTTGAGAGCTGCATGGTCTGTGATCAGGGTGAACTTTCTTCCAATGAGGTAATGTTTGAACAAGGTGACCACCCATATGACTGCAAGGCATTCTAATTTGGTACTCTCATAATTGGTCTGCTACTTGTTGGTGGCTCTACTTGCATAAGCTATTATATAGTACTGTTTGTCAGGTCCTTCTTATGCAAGGATTGCTCTGAGGCCATTCTTGGATACATCAGTGTACAGAATGAAAGGTTTCTGCAGGTCTGGTTGGACTAGGATTGGTGCTGAGGTCAGGCAATATTGTAGTTTTCGGAAGACTTCTTCTTGTAGTTCTTTTTATTGGAACAATACTTCTTTCTTCAGTAAGGTTTGGATTGGAGCAGAGATTTTAGCAAATCCCTTGATAAATCTTCTGTAGTAGGATGTAAGCATCAGAAAGAATAGGGCTTCCTTTGGGGTCTTGAGGACAGGAAAGTTGTTGACTTTTTCAATCTTCTTGGAGTCTACATGTATTCTATCTTTAGAAACTATGAATCCAAGGAATTCAAGCTTCTGTTTGCCAAAGTAGCACTTCTTTGAGTTGAGTCTTAGGTAGTTTTATCAGGTGAGTTTGAAAAACTCTTCAAGGTCTTGTAGGTGGTCTTTGAAATTTGCTGAGTAGATGTTGGAATCATCCACATAAACAATCAGACAGTAGTGGATGAGAGAGATATATACTGAGTTCATCATTCGCTGAAAGGTTGGGGGTACATTGCAGAGTCCAAAAGACATTCAGAGATACTCAAACAGTTTTCCTAGGACAAGAAAAGCTGTCTTTTGAATGTCTTTGGGGTCTATTGATATCTCATGGAATCCTGCAAATAGATCCATGCTGCTGAAGTATCTTACATTTTGTAGCTAGTCCAGAAGGTTATCAATTCAGGGCAAGGGGTATGCATCTTTTTCGGTTACTGTGTTGAGTTTTCTGAAGTCTACAACAAGTCTCCATCCTCCTTTCTTTGGTACTATAAGTATAGGGCTGGCCCAAGGGCTGGTAGAGGGTCGGATGACTCTATTGTCTAAGAGTTCCTGTATGTGTTCTTTTTCAAATGTCTTCAAGTGGTGGGGTATCCTGTATGGTTTCTGTTGGATGGGTATTGCTTTTTCTGTATTTATACTGTGATGGTATGATGGGTTATATGGCAGGTTGCTATAGTCTGTGGTGAAGATGTCCTGATATTTATGAAGGAGTTCGGTCAATTTTTGTTATTGCGGAAGAGTCAACTCTTCTCTAATGTTTGTGGAAGACTTCACTTCTCCTGGGTCACAGAGGGGCCTTTCCTTTCTTCTGTGACCTTTTGCCATATCCCTGTAAGTTTAATTCATAAACTTCTTTGTGTATTCGGTTGAGATAAGATACAAGGTGTCTAATGATAGTTCCTTTTGGCAAGATGATGTTGTCCCAGCTTGTATTGGGTGTACTGGGTTCATCTTGTCAGGAAATGTGTATTCTTCTATATGTAGATTTCAGATTTCTTCATTGGGTTTGAAGAAAAGATTCCTGGGGTCTGGTGGTGCAAAGATTTCAATAGTGGTTTGCTCTTCTGGCTCAAGGATGAGGTTCTTGTGGAGCTTTACTGGCTGGTAGAAGACTTGCTGAGGGGCATTTGTTTTGAATTGGCTGACCTGAAGGAGACGTACTTCCTTCTTGTCTAAGCTTCCAAATCCTTTGGTTTGTCTGATTCCTTGAGTGAGCTTGGGTACTTCTTGCAGCTGAGGAGTCTTGTACTTGAGGAAGACTGCTTGAGTGATTTTGTCTTCTTTATTGATTCAAATCCATTTACCACTTCTATTTCTTAAGATGACTTTGATTTCGCCTATGTATCCTGGATCGATGGTTCCTTCTTTAGTAGAGAGTCCTTCAAGGGCTAGTCCAGATCTTGAGGTCAACTGGATGTAACTTCCTTTTGGTGGTTGCATAGCAATACCAGTTCTAATGAGCTTTGTACTTTCAGGATCTATAGTGGTATCATAAAGACTGCTGAGATCATAGCCAACATCTTCTTGGTGTGCCTTTTTTGGTGGAATTGTATTGAGATAAAGCAGGGTGAACTGTGCAATGTTCTTGCTAAGTATAGGCTGTCCATGGGCTGAGGCTTCTGTGGTATTAGATTTCCAACCTCTGATGTCTAGGTGTGACCATCTTGCTCTGGTAGAGGGGTCTCAAAGGTAGTTGATTCCTCTTTTTCCAGTAGGGTCTAGGGCTTCCATGAAATTGATAGCATCATCTATCCATCCTTGGCAAGTTGTATGGCAAATGAGAGCTAGGATATCTTCTCCTAGGTCATATATATTGAGGATCTTTCTTATAGGCTTCTTCTTCTTCTCCTTTCGAATCTTTGCTTGGTCATCTCCTCTTTTGAGTGTATGTACAATTACATCCTTGCTGAGATGGATCTTTTCGTGTTGACAAGGCCAGCATCTTTGGTGCTTTCTATGATGGCAATATCCCATGGCTTGGAAGTGTTTCTTTCTTTCTTCGATTTCTCTTTACTTTGGGAATCTGCATCCATTTGCATCATACTTTGGTGGGAGGGTAGACAGGGGTTTCACTTCTGTCTGAGTATAGAATCCTACTCTATTTTTTCTCTTTGCAAGTGTGGTGACTGATTCTTGGAATGAGATTCCTTCTACAATGATTTTTGGAGATTTCGATTCAGAGGGCTGTTTGGCTTGCTGGTCCAATATGTGGCATTGATAGCAGTAGTCTCTTAGTGAGTGGAAAATGACTTGATAAGGTCATCTTCCTATTCAGAAGACTCTCTCTTGATGGGTTTCAGGCCTTGGGATGACTGGTTATGAGCTGGGTCCAGCTTCTCCTTCACTCCAGGGGGTATTGTCATTTTCTTCTTCTTGTGGTACCCAATTCGGATCATTCCATGAGACAATTGCAGAGAGCTCTTCATTTTCGGAAATGCCATCACCTTTTTCCTCTAGTGGTTGGTCCCAAATTGCTTATACTTCTGCTGCTTCAATTTCAGGATTGGGTATGACTTGTGTATGGCTTTTTAGCTGGGTGTTGTGAAGACATCTCTTCTTCCTTCTTCTGCAGTCAGGGCATGTAGTTCCAGAGCTTTTTTAAATTCCCACATGTCTGGATGAGTGTTCCTTGCATTTCTGTCTTTGGAGGCATTTGGTGCATTCTCTGGCTTCTCTAGCAATAGTTCCAATTGTGATGAGAATAGTATCTTATGCCCACACATTGTCTTCTGGTCTGTCTTCTACCATGTTGATTTGGGGCCTCAGTCTGGGGTCATTGTCATTTTCGGAATCCTCCTCTTCTTCTTCTTCTATAGTAGATTCCTCACTACTGATATATTCTTCTTGAATGATCACCTTTTTCTTCTTCTTTGATGGCTCAAAGCTAGTGACTTTGACTTGATATTTCTTTCCTCTATAGTCAAATTTGAGTACTTATTGACCAATGTTGATATCTGCATTCATCTCCTTCATCCAATTGGTGCCAAGGGTTATGTCATAGGTGACAGCTTCAGTCACAACTGTCTTAGGGATGGCAAACTGAATGTGTCCAAGAGTGATAGTGATGTTTCGAACTTCTCCTAGTAGTTGAGTTCAGGCTCCATCTGCTACTATGATACTGAGGCTAGAGGGTCCATCAATGGCCATTGAATACTGTCCAGGAATTTCTTGGCAATGATACATAGCTACTCCTGTGTCAATGAGGATTTTCACCTTTTGGTCTCTGATTTCTCCAAACAGATAGGTGCTGACATATCTTTCTGCAGCTTGCATTGCTGGGGTTGCTGGTTCTTCTTGAGGGATGGGAACTCTTCCTGTATAAGATCTGGTAGTTCACAGTAACTTGTTCCTTACTCCAGCAAGTATTAGTTGAAGGAACTGCAAGAGTGGGACTTCCATCTTGGCTTCTTGGATCTTTTTCCAGGCTTCATTATAGATGTCCCAGGACATGGTCTTTGGGATGTATTTCTTCTTGGACTTTGGAGTCTTGGTTTTCGATTCTGGTTCTTCTCTCATATCTTCATTAGTGGATTCTGGTAGAGGATCTTCTCCATTGATAGTAGCTCTAGGGATGAAGGGTGAAGGAGAGCAGGGAGGTGTATCAACCTGTCTCTCTTCATCTTCGTCTTGAATGATTCTTCTGCTTGTTCTTTTGGGGGGCTTTCCTACTGCTTGGGGGTGGCCTACTGCTCTCTTTCTTTTTTCTGCTGGATAGACTGTTTCTCCATATTCAGCTTTGGTTGGGTATAAGTCTAGGTCACTGTATTCTTCACTATCACTCTGCTCATAGTCTTCTACTGGGTGAGCTTCTGTCTTCTTGTTGTAGGTATCCTTTTGGTTTAGTGGTTCAGAATTTCTTGAGCTGCCTTGATTATTGCATTCGGGGGCATGATATCCTTGCTGTCCACACTTGTAGCATTGGATCTCTGCTCTATCTCTTGAAGGATAGTTTCGACTATCAGAGGATGGATAGTTCCTCTGGTAATTCCGATTTTCATATAGAGGAGGATACCTTGGCTGGTAGTTCTGATTTTCTTGAGAAGGGTACCTTGGCTGATAGTTCCGATTTTCATGTATGGTGAGTCTTTCAATCTGCCCAACCAGTCTGTCTACTTTCAAATTGAGGTCTTGAATCTCATTCTTGTCCTTCTTCCATTCTTTGGTGGGTTTTTCTCCTTTTGATTCTCCTTGGAGAATTCCTTGCAGAGCCTTGACCAGGAGGTCTTCTTTATCTTCTTTCTGATTGTCAGTCCAGGTGGTTCCTTGTTTGACATCAAAGTATCTTTGGGCTACATCTACTTGCTCTTCAGGCTTTCTGATGCCCAGGGTTTGGACATGTTGAGCAATGTTGGGTGGAATTCCATTCATGAAGGTCATTGGACTGATGATGTCTTGATTGGCAGTATTGAATCTAGCAGCATGCATTCTCTTCTGAATTCTGGTGAAGAATGCTCTTGGGGATTCTCCAAGGTTCATCTTCATTCCCATGATGGATTTTTGAGCTTTGTGGCAGGTTTCGTTTCCTGCATACTTTTCAATGATTCAGTATTGCATGGCCTCATATTGTTCTTCTTCTGATCTTACATTCTCCATAACATCTCCTAGGTCTGTGTTGACATCATTTGCAGTTTTGGTGAAGATACCTTTGACTGATTCTCTCAGTTATGTCTTGAAAACATTGATTCATCTTTGGATTGACAAGTCTCTCAGGGCTACTATTCCTTTGATTGCATCTATGAATTCTCTTGAATCCTCCTCTGGGTATCTTGCAAATGTGGGTAGAGTTGTGCCCATTTCATCTTCACTGTCTTCTGATTCTGTTTTGATTTCTGGCTCTGACTCTGAGTTGTTAGCTGTTGATGGATATGAGCTTGAAGGTGCAAGGGATCTGGGAGATGGTGCCCTTCTCAGTACTATTCTGGGGAGTCTTGTGGATTGGTTTCTTGGGATTGGAGTTTCTGATCTGGATAAATCAAGGAAGACTCTTGGAGGGAATCTTTCAAGATGATTATTGAGGTCTTGAACAAGATTGTCAAAGTCTTGGTTGGTATTGTCTACTTTGTCTGATATGAGCTTGTCGAAATCTCTAGTTGGTGTTTCTGCTAGTAGTAATGATGGAGGATTTTGTACAGTGCTGGCTTCTATAAAATCAGGTCCTTCTGATGCTAAGTGGTATCTAATTCTAGAAATAATTATGTCTTTTTCTGTCCAAACACTTTGTAGAGCTGGGATTTCTTCTCCTGTAGTAGCTGAAATTGATACTGTATCAAAGGTTGCAGTAGTGCTGGTCTCCAGGTTAAAGGTTGGATTTTGTAAGCTAAAAAGTCATGATAATTCTTTTGAGAATATTCCCAGTTGAGCCCTCAAATGTAATGTGCCTGGCTCAATAGAGGCAAATTACAAGGTTGGATGGTTGTTGTAGATTGATTTGAGCCCTGAGTTACTTTGTCAAAAAGCAACAAAATGTTCAGATAATATATATAGGTTTCTTCTATATTAGTGTCTAGTGGTATAATATTCAACAGCTGGAGACTTCTGTGTGTAATTTCCTAATTTAGTGGTGTTTTTGAGTTGCACATGTGAATGGATTTCCTTCTTGAGTGACGATCAGTGGGTAATTTCATATCACTCAGCAATCTTGTGTATGGCAAATTTGGCAATTTTCCTTATGAGAGTGGGCTCTCTGGGAATCGGTAATCAGTTTCCTTTAAGGGCATGAGCTCTGGATGCTCATGATGGGTGATCGGGTTCCTTTTCTAGCAGTTAGCTAATACAGATGATGCAGCTGAGCAGGTATTGCAGGTTACTTGAATAAGTGTGGTGAATGATGTAGATGAATAATGTAGATGAATGATGTGGGCAAATGATACAGATTGATAGAAAGTAGCAGATCGGTAGACAAAATATAGAACAATGTGGATTGGCAGAATGCAGTGGATCGGCGGATAAAACATGGTGGACTTCTTGAAAATGGCAGACTAAATGAGACAAATCAGCGGTACATGGCAGATCAGTGGACAAAATATGGCAGCAAGACTTTGGGCTTCAAAGTTATATCAATTGACTGGCTTTGAGAGGCAGACTTAAACTAGTGGACTTCTCTTAACAAACTTCTTTATATTGGAAAGTGGACTGGAGTAGAAATGAAGAACCAAGCTCACAATCTCCTAGAAGAGGCTCTAGAGTGGGCATTTCTCCTAAGTATTGCAATTCTTCTTAGACCAAGTGGCTCTAGGTAGGCATATCCCTTAAAGTATTATAGGCAGACTTGTCTTTTGCTTTGGATTCAATTTTAGAACTGGGTTTATTCACTCTTATCACTGGGGTATTTTATATAAGTTGGTTGCTATCTTGGTTGCTATCTGACTAATAATAGGTTTGCTATTTATGGTGTATTTGGAGTGACAGCTACTATCAGAGTGACAGCCCTTTGTCATACTGCTATTTGAATGCTAGACCATCTTCTATATCTGTATATTTATCAAAATCTTGCTTTATTATTATTACCTTAAGAGTTTTCTCCACACACCCTTCTTCCACTATCATTCACATTACACACACTTTTACACACACTTTCAAACAGTTTATTAGAAAAAGTGACTAACAAAATGGTGACGATTCAACCTCTTGGTTGGTATACTGGGTCAAGACCTGGTGTAGCATTCCAATAGCAGCAAGGAAAGGAGGGGTATGGACTGGGGATGGGGGCTTTTGGGAAGGCGAATGTCAGGAATGGTGAGAAGAGTGATCTAGGAGCTGGAGGAGAGAAGAGAAATGAGGGACTGGTAAGTTTTGCAGTGGCTGTGAAGATTGGGACTGGAGGGAGTGACAAGGATGGATGGCAACAAGTTGGAGGGGCGAAGGGGAAGTTTAGAGGTGGTGGGAGTGCTGGGCCAAGCAGTGGAGAGCAGAAGACAAGTGGAGGTGGGGCTAGCAGAGATGATGTAACTGCTGATAGTGGTGTGACTGGGGATTAGGAAAAAAAAAGAAATGTGACTACTGATCAACCCAAGGAGGTGGTTGGGGATCACCGGTGACACACAAGGGAGATCTGGCCAATAGTGTGACAGGGCTGATAATGGCACCATTACTCAAGAAGTCTATTTCAGAATTTGTAGTCACGCTTAGCTTCTGGGGGCTAGCGGTGACAGCTAGGGCAGTACTTGTGCTTCTGGGCAAACAATTGAGTAAGGTGGCCTCAGTGAAGTTTCTGAAAGGGCTGGAAGGAGTGGAGGTTGGATTTGTCAAGGAGGAACATGTTGTGGTAGCAGTGGCTAAAGGGGTGCAAGTTGGAGAGATTGCTGTTTCGATGGCAAGGTGCCTGTACTGGGACTCGCGAGTAGTGCATCTGGTGGTCAAGGGGGTCCCGATAGTATCAATGGAGGAGACAAAGGAGAGAGTTGGAAGGGTTATGCGAGAGTATGGTGAGGTGGTCGATATTGGATTTCAAATGTGGGAAGGGACCTCATCCCACACTGGCAATATGGAGGTATGGCTGAGAGTAGCTGGGAGAGAGGAGATAGGGAAGAGAGGTGACTAGCCCAGAGTGATGAAGTGGGAGCCCTTTGAGTGCAAGGTATCTAGAATCAGAGGCTTGGAGGAGGAGAAGAAGGACCTCTTGATGGTACTTTGAGAGCTGGAGGGAGCAGTGGAGCAGAGAGAGAAGGCCTGGCAAGCCTTCAAAATGGTGACAATAGTGGTGGATATCAATGGGAAAAAAATCTGAGTAGATAAGTTAATATGGGAAAGGGCCCAGGGGAAGAAGCAGTAGCAGGAGCTCCTTGCAAAGCTTGGGGTGGGTACTAAGAGTGAAGGGACAGGGGTGGCTGCAGAGGAGGGTGGGGGGCAAAAGGGGCTGGGAGGGTCCATGTCCTCTGAACATGCCCCCCAGCAGCATAATGCAGGCACTGAAGAGGAGATCTTCTTTGATAACTGGAGGACAGAGAGAGACACTAACAGAAATAAGGAGAATGAGAGGCCAGAGGATGTGTCTGGTGGTGAAGGGGCAGAGATGGAGGATGTGGTGATGAAGGGCATGAAGAATGTCAGATTTGGTGTCCCAGAATTGGCATTGGAGGGCCAGGTAGTTGGGGTGTCTGGAGAGAGCCTGGTGGATGCTTCAGATGAGGAGTGGGATAAAGTAGCCAGTGCGAGTCTGGATGGAGCAAAGATGGTGGAGAAGAGGGCGATGACTCCAGGGGGTGAGTGGGCTGGAGAGGGGCCCTGGCTGCAAAGGTTGATAACAGAATTGGCAGATGAGGAGCTGGGAGATATGGACTTTTGACTGCTGAGTGAGAAAGACTGGAGTGATATCCTATGTGGGGTTAGTGTGGTAGGGAAGTTGGCGATGATGCACTTGGCAATGCTCCTAGAGGAGGAGGGGTATGAGGTAGATGCTGCTAGAGAGGGAGAGTTGAAAGGAGCAGCACATAAGGTTGTAGTTGGGGGGTAGAATGCTTGGAATGGATCAGAGATGTGGATAGCAGCATATGAGGACTATTGCTCAATGATGGAAGAGAAGAACACTGAGGATATGCAAGAGATTCTGGTGGCATTGGAGGCTAAGGAGAGAGAGGAGGTGAAGCTAGATGCTGAGAGGGAGCTGGATTTATCTAGGATGGATCAGGATATAGAGATCTAGGGTGGTTGCACAACTCACACATACCTCATTATGAATAGTATAACTAATATTTTTTCACTCAATATCAATGAGCTTAGGGGATCAGAGAGATGTAAAAACATTTTTGCATAGCTTAAGGATCTGGAGGTGGATGTCTTTCTACTTCAGAATGTGAGATGTGAAGATGAGGTGGACAAGTTGAACTGGTTGAGAGAATGGGGAGGGGAAGCAGAGTGGTGAGGAAAGGTTGGAATTTTGATCAGAAAAGGCAAAGAGGAACTGAGAGATGCTGAGGGGTGGGGAGATCAACTGCTGTGGGAGATATGGGTGAGGCCAGGGTGGGGGCCAGTAGTGGTGGACTCTTACTACTGTCTGGTGGAAAGAGGGGAGAGAATGACTTGGATAGAAGAGTTGTTAGAAAGTGGATCTCTGGTGGAAGCAGGAGTTGACATACTTGGAGGGGACTTTAATATGGTTAGGGATGCTATGGTGGATAGATCTGATGATGGACTAGCTGTGATGGGAAGAAGTGGGGGGCTAGATAAATGAGAGGAAATGAAGAGACTGAGTGCATTGGGAGATACAGAGTGCCAGAAGTGGGGGAAGAGGGCAGTCTATACTCACTGGGTACATGGACTGGGTACACAGATTGATTGGATTCTTACAGTGGACTGTTGGGGGATGGATATCTGGAGGGCACTGGATGTGATGTGGTGCCCCTGGTCTGATCACTGGGGGGTGGTGGGGCAGGGTATATTTGGGGGGAGTGGAGATGGGCCTGGATATTGGTGACTTAATTGTGCCTTATTGAAAGACAAGGAGGTGTGGGAATAATAGAGGGAAGAAGTGGCAGATAGTATTGTATGCTGGAGGAGGGAGGGACTGGCTGTAGGGGAGTGGTGATTGAAGCTGAAGACTGCTGCACAGGTGTATTGGGGAGAGGTGGGGAGAGCGAAGGGGAGACTCAGGAAAAAATGAATGGTGGAAGTCTCATGATGACTGGAGGGTCTCTTATTGGCATCTGCTGGAGGCCAGAAAGGGGCTGAGAAGGAGGAGGGGGATGAGTGAAGAATGGCAAGAATGAAGATGGAAATTGAAGAGCTGAAGAATTCCATAAGGGAGAAAGAGGAGCTTCAGATTCAGGAGATGGTAGTATGGTTGAGGTGGCAGGGACTGGAGGAAGGAGAAAGGCCCACTAAGTATCTTACTAGACTTTTAAAAGCATGCAAGGTTTGGCAGAGATGAGAAGGAATTATAGGAGAGGATGGAGAAATAGTAACAGGAGTGCATAATATTCTGGGGTCTCTTAAGGGGTGATGGAGCAACTTGTGGAGTGAGGAGGAGGGAGGGGAGGATGGGAGGACCATAGAAGGGTTCTGAAAGAGTGGACCCCACCAGAGGCTGAGGGGATGGGGGAGCTGTCCCACCCCATTCAGGAGGAGGAAATTTTGAGAGTACTGTTAGCTACAAAGAATGGGATGGTGCCAGAGGAGGATGGGCTGCCATGGGATTTCTGGAAGAAAATGGTGAACATTGAAGGGGTGCTGGGGGAGATGAAGGAGATGTGTGGAGTGGTAATTGACTCCGGAAATTGGCTAGGGAGCCAGGAGTTAGGTTTGGTGGCACTCCTCTATAAGGATAAGGGGATGAGAGAGGACTGGAAGAACTGGAGACCTATCATGCTCCTTGATATGGATAGAAAGTTGATTGCAGTGGCACAGCAAGTTCTGTGGGAGGAGCAGTATGGTTTTGTTGGCGGAAGACTGATTAGGGATGGCATGGCATGAGTGCATAGCATCATTGAAGAGGTGAGAGCAGCAGGGGTAGATGGAAGGCTGGTCTTCTTGGATCAAGAGAAGGCATATGATAGAGTGCACTGGGTGTGGTTGGCGAAGGTAATGGCTAGAATTGGAATCCCAGAGAGATTAGGGTAGGCCATTGTGAAGATGCTGGAGGGAAGCAAGGTGGCCATGATAGTGAATGGCCACCAGGGAGTTCCATTTGCATTGGGGAGAGGAGTGCCACAAGGGGACCTACTATCCCCTATCCTGTATGCTTTGTCACTGGAACTGCTTCTGGATAGAATTAGGAGGCAGATTGGAGGGCTGATGGTATTAGGGGTGACTTGGAAGGTGGGCGCTTTTGTGGATGACATGATGGTTGGTCTGGGCTCAGTTCAGGATGTGAGAGAGCTCAAGAAAACAGTTGGCTGGTATGAAAGGTGCTCGGGCCAGAAGCTGAACTGACACAAGTGTGAGATAATAGTACTTGGAAATGGAATTATTGGTGGTGACATTATAGGAATGGTGGTGCTGGCAGGAGAGGTGGTCAGATACTTGGGCATTTTCCTCTCAGTATATGGATCGGCGCTGCTGAGGGCTTGGTGGGAGGGTAGAGTTCAAATCTGGGGGGATGCACTAAGAAGCTGGGGGGGGTGTCATATCTCCCTGGCAGGATGGGTGATGATACTGAATGTCTATTGGATGCCGAAGCTATGGTACCTGGCATACTACTTGGACTTCCTAGCTTGGGTGGTGAAGAGAGTGTTGAAGTTAGTAAAAGACTAGATCTGGGCTGGGAGGTGAAGTCAAATTAGCTGGGAGATACTGGTACTACCGGTGAAGCATAGTGGCCTGGGACTGGTGGACTTTCCCAAGAAGCTCCACTGCCTGCGAGCATGGTAGCTCCAGAGAGCAGTGGTACTGAGAGAGAGAGAGTGTGTGCCCCTAATGCAAAAAGTGTGGGAAGCAAGATATGCCCCCAGGGGATCATCCGGAGACCTATTGGAGGTGGTTAGATATGGCAGTAGCAGGAGGCTTAGGTATTGAGGTTTCTGGTGGAGAGTGATTGAAGGAGGTCATAGAATTGGACTTCAATGAGAGGGGAATGAGGTGGAGAAATACTGGGGACTGGGGATGTGGCAGTGGCACAAGTTGTTGCTAGAAGGAGTACCAGTAATCGACTTCTAGCTGAGTGATGGGGTGGATAGTCAATGAGGCTTTGGCCTAGATCTCTGGCCAGTCGGGTGGCAGGGTGTAGGGATTGGAGAAGAGTGGAATTGGTGAGGACTATGGGCATGGGGGGCAGAGGTGAAGAAGTGGATCCCCCTGAAGCTCTAGGTGGTGTGGTGGAGAGTTATAAGGTGAAATGTGATGCTGAACTATAGGGCTGGGCACTTGGTAGCAGGAGGAGACTTTGAGTGTGAGGAGTGCATAGGGATTGGGCAGGTCGGAGGAGTGGTGCAGACCCCTGAGCATTGGTTGGGAGAGTGTGTAGTGCTGGAAGAGTTCTGGAGGAAGGTAGGGCAGTATATGAGAAGTATAAATAGGGAGCATGAGCGGCGAAGGTGGAATGTACTTCAGGCAAGAGTGCTAGGTGTGGTAGGCAATGAGTGGCTCACACTGGGGTGGGTGGTTGCAGTATAGGTAGAGATAGCAGAATACTGGTTAATAGTTTTTGAGGATGGAAAGAAGTTGACCCTGGGAGAAAAGATGGTTAGATAGTGGTGGTTGATGAAAGATATACTGACAGGTTGGCAGAGGGGCTGGGGTCCTGAAGAAGGGAGCCATAGGAAGCTAGTGGAGACTATATATAGCAAGAGTGAGGGCCAAGTGAGGGTGATTGGCAATGAGATAGTGTTTGAGCAAGTAGGGGTAGGGGGGAGAGTGAGTGTTAGGGTGGAGTAGCATAGAGTGAGCTGGGGCTACCAGTGTAGTATGAGGACAAATGAAATGTTTAGATAGTTGCTTGGTAATAAATGTAGCTGTGGTCTATAGAGAAAAAA
>RQIL01041580.1:0-15998 GCA_003951145.1 Jimgerdemannia lactiflua | reverse complement strand
TTATTATGATTAATATAGATTATATTTTAATAACAAATAATATTATATCCTTTATATATCTATTAACCACATTTATAATAATTGAAAAGAAGAGATTACTAATTAGAGCACTGAAGGTTATCTGGTAAAACAATTGAAGAATAAAAAATCTATATAAATAGATTTGTTAGTAGATAGAAAAAAATCGAAATAGTTGAGATAATAAATAAAAATAAAGAGAGAAATAGAGAAAACCATTATCAAGACTAATAGCTAGATATAATAGAATATTTATAAATGAAGAAGAAAAGAAGGGAGGGAAACTATCATTAAAATTAATAGGCAGATAAAATAGAATATCCATAAATAAGAGAGAGAGAGAGAAAATCATTATTGAGACTAATAGTCAAATATAATGAAATATATATCTATAAATGAGAAAAAAAGGCAGAAAAACCATTATTAAGACTAATAGCTAGATACAATAGAATACTCATAAATGAAGGAAGAGAGAAACCATCATCAAGACCAATAGCTAGATATAATGAAATATCTATAAATAAGAGAGAGAGAGAGAGAAACTATTATTGAGACTAATAGTCAGATATAATAAAATACCAATGAAAAAGAGAGAGAAAAAGAGAAATCATTATTGAGACTAATAGCTAGATAAAATAGAACACCTATAAATAAGGGAGAAATAGAGAGAAGATACTAGAATACCTGTAAAGGTGAGATAAAGAGAGAGAACAATCATTGAGGCTAATAGCTAGTATAACATGCCTGGCTCAATAGAGGCAAATTACAAGATTGGGTGGCTGTTGTAGATTGGCTTGAGCCCCTAGTTACTTTGTCAAAAAGCAACAAAATATTCAGGTATTGTATAAGTGTACTGGTGTCTAGTGGTATAATATTCAATAGCTGGAGATTTTCTATGAGCAATGTGAGTAATTTCCTAATTTGGCAGAATTCTTGGGTGTATGACGGTCGATTGGTAGATAATTTTGTATGACCCAGGTGGTCAGATCTCTTGAATTTGGCAGATTTCCTTAAAGAGTGAGCTCTCTGGGAACCAACAATCAATTTTCTTAAGAGTGCAGATTCTTAAGTACATGATGGGTAATCAGGTTTCTTTTCTAGCAGACGAACTAAATGCAGTGGGCTTCTTGGGTGCAGTCTTTGAGTGATACAGCTGAGCAGATGATGTGGTGGAACAGACAATGCAGACAAACAATGCAGTTAAGTAGACAATGTGGCTGAGCAGACATTGTAGGTTACTTGAATAAATGCAGGTGAATGATGTGGACAGATGATGTGGATCAGCAGAATGTGGCAGATCAGTATACAGAAGGTGGGCTTGAATAAGGCAATTGTAATGAAATAGATTCTGCAAAGCATGGCAGATTGGCAGGCAATATGTAGAATGATGCAGACTTCTTGAAAATGGCAGCTTATTCCTTAAGTGGCAGACTTGAATAAGGCAGATCAGCAATATGTAACAGATCAGTGGATTACTTGAAAAAATGATGGACTTAAACTGGAAAGGTGGCAGAGTTCTTCACTTGAACTTGGTGGAAAAACTGAGAAATGACAAACTTCTTTGTATTGAAAAGTAGACTGGAGTGGAAATGAGATACCAAGCTCACAATCTCCTAAAAGAGACTCTAGAGTGGGCATTTCTTCTAAGTGTTGCAATTCAATCTTTAGGATCAAGTGGCTTTTGGCAGGTGTATCCCTTAAAGTATTGTAGGCAGACTTGTCTTTTTGCTTTTTGGTTTCAATTTCAGAACTGAGGTTTATTCACTCTTGTCTTTGAGATATTTTATACATTATAGTTGCTACCTTGGTTGCTATCTAGCTAATTATAGATTGCTATTTATGGTGTATTTGGAGTGATAGTAACTGTTAGGGTGACAGCTACTATTAGGGTAACAGCTACTGTCAGAGATTTTTCCTGTTTTAGCTATCTGGTTATTTATATAGTTTTCCATAGCAATGGTTGCTATACTGGTTACTATGCTAAGTATTCATGTCATCTGACTTGTCTGCATTATCTGGCAATAATTCAGATAGTATGTTTTGGTGGTTTGTCACATCAGCCCCCACTAAAGGATGGTCTGTCCAGACTATCCTTTAGTCGTCATTCCAGTAGGCATAAGTGTCTTCAGCATCTATGCCCATACCATCATCTTCTTCTCTATCTGGGTCACTCCATTCAAGTTCTGGTTCTTCTTCTTATTCTTCGGGAAATAGGATGTCAAGTTGTTGAAGGATACTCTGGGTGGATATCATTGAGGCTTAGATGAGACTGCACCAGGGCTCCAACATTTCGTTTGTATAGGGTGTAGATTTATTTGGCAGTTCTTGCTTCTCTGAGAGTGATTCCGGCTGGGCTCCTTATGTAGGGTTGGTCTGTCAATAGTTGTCCAATATTGTAGAAAGCCTGCAGATAGTGGATTTGAAGCAATCTCTGGGTGATGGTGAGATTCTCTTGATGCTTCTGGATCAATTGTATTGGAGTTTCTTCAAGTTGGTGAAACTAAGGCAAGGAAATTGGTAGGGCTTGGAAGAAACTGAGGATAAGGATCTGGAGGTATTGATCTATCCTCTGAGTCATGGTTTGTACAGATATATCTTGAGGTGATTGATGTGAACTGGGGTTCTCAAGATTTGTCCATCCATGCTTCTTATATAGATACTGGTCCCTCTGATGTTATGTACAAGATATGGTCCTTCCCATTTTAGTTCCAGTTTGGTGGCAAAGTTTGTCTCAATCATGTTTCTCCAAACTAAGACTTGATCTCCAATCTTGATCTTCTGATCCTTCTGCTTTTGGTCATAATATTTTTTTTGTCTTTCCTGGGCCTTGATAATCTGGTTTCAGATATCTTTTCACAACTGATCTTCTTTTTCAAGAAGCTTTCTGAGTTTCTCATGGTCAGCAGTTCTGGTCTTCTTGACAAACATAATTTCAAAGGGCTTTTGTTTGGTTGAGGCAGCAGGGGTGTTTTGAATTTCCTACCGAATTTCAGGTAAGCAGAGATCCCAATTGGTAGGATTGACCTTAGCAAGTCCTTTCTTGATGGTCTGGTTCATTCTTTCAGTCATTCTATTGGTTTACAGATGATAAGAGGTGGTTCTTTTCAGGTAGATCCCATGAATTCATATATAACTTGAGATTATGTTGTTCACAAATTCAGTTCCTCAGTCAGAGATGAGTTCTTCAGGGGGTCTATATTAGTGGGTGAGGTCATGCAGGTGTCCAACAATAGTCAAGGCATCTGTAATCTCCATGGGGTATGCTTTGGGCCATTTGGTCAGATGTTCAATAAATACTAGGATGTATCTGTTTCATCTTGATATTACTGGCAGGGGTCCAATTACATCTACTCCCCACCTTTGGAAGATGCAAGTGGATGGGGGAATCAGTTGTAGAGTGGCTTGATAGTTCTTCTTTCCTTGATACTTCTGGCAGGTGTCACACTTCTGGATGATGTCTTGGACTTGTGTTCTGAGGTGGGGCCAATGTTGATAATCTTTTCGAATCTTGTCTTCTGTATTTGTCTGTTCTTGGTGGACTTTCTGGTATTCTTGTTAGATGAGATCTTCTTGCTTCTTGATGGTCTTGGGAACTTCTTTAAGGGTACAGTTCTGAGATATACCCTTCTTTTGGTTCATTGGGTCATATAGGAAAGAATATCAACATTGTTGTGAGTTCTTTCTGCTTTGTGGATAATGTTGATTTCATAATCTTAGAGGATAAGGATCCATTGGGCAAGGATTCCAGTGGGGTCTTTTCAGTGCAGTAACCATTTGAGAGCTGCATGGTCTGTAATTAGAGTGAACTTTCTTCCAATGAGATAATGTTTGAACAAGGTGACCACCCATATAACTGTAAGGCATTCCAATTTGGTGCTCTCAATATTGATCTGCTGCTTATTGGTGGCTCTGCTTGCATAAGCTATTACATGGTACTGTTTGTCCGGTCCTTCTTGTGCAAGGATTGCTCCAAGGCCATTCTTGGATATATCAGTGTATGGAATGAAAGGTTTCTGTAGATCTGGTCAGACTAGGATTGGTGCTGAGGTCAGGCAGTATTGTAGTTTTCAGAAGGCTTCTTCTTGTGGTTCTTTCCATTAGAACAGTACTTCTTTCTTTAGCAAGATTCAGATTGGAGCAGAGATTTTAGCAAATCTCTTGATGAATCTTCTATAGTAAAATGCAAGCATCAGGAAGGATAGGGCTTCCTTTGGAGTCTTGGGGATAGGGAAGTTGTTGACTTTTTTGATCTTCTTGGAGTCTGCATGTGTTCTGTCCTTAGAGACTACAAATCCAAGGAATTTAAGCTTCTGTTTGCCAAAGTAGCACTTCTTTGAGTTGAGTCTCAGGTGGTTTTGTTGGGTGAGCTTGAAAAACTCTTCAAGGTCTCGCAGGTGGTCTTCAAAATTTGCTGAGTAGATGTTGGAATCATCCACATAAACAATCAGGTAGTGGTAAATGAGAGGGGCATATACTGAGTTCATCATTCACTGGAAGGTTAGGGGTACATTGCAGAGTCCAAAGGGCATTCAGAGGTACTCAAACAATTTTTCTAGAACAAGGAAAGCTCTCTTTTGAATGTCTTTGGGGTCCATTGGTATCTCATGGAATCCTGCAAATAGATCTATGCTACTGAAGTATCTTGTATTTTGTAGCTGGTCCAGTAGGTCATCAATTTGGAGCAAGGGGTATACATCTTTTTCAGTTACTGTTTTGAGTTTCCTGAAGTCTACAACAAGTCTCCATCCTCCTTTCTTTGGTACAATAAGTATAGGGCTGACCCAAGGGCTGATAGAGGGTTGGATGACTCCATTGTCTAAGAGTTCCTGTATGTATTCTTTTTAAAATGTCTTCAAGTAGTGGGGTATCCTGTATGATTTCTGTCAGATGGGAGTTGTATCTTCTATATTTATACTGTAGTGGTATGATGGGTTGTATGGCAGGTTGCCATAGTCTGTGGTGAAGATGTTTTGATATTTATGAAGGAGTTTGGTCAATTGTTGTTATTGCTGAGGGATCAATTCTTCTCCAATGTTTGTGGAAGGCTTCACTTTCTCCTGGGTCACAGAGGGGCCTTTCCTTTCTTCTGTGACCTTTTGCCATTTCCCTGTAAGTTTAATTCATAAACTTCTCTATATGTTTGGTTAAGGTAAGGCACAAGGTGTCCAATGATGGTTTCTTTTGGCAAGATGATGTTGTCCCAGCTTATGTTAGTTGCTTGAGAGTGTACTGGATTTATCTTGTCAGAGAATGTATATCCTTCTATGTGTAGATTTTGGATTTCTTCATTGGGTTCGAAAAAAAGGTTCCTGGGGTCTGGTGGTGCAAAGATTTCGATGGTGGTTTGCTCTCTTGGCTCAAGGATGAGGTTTTTGTGAAGCTTTACTAGCTGGTGGAAAATTTGCTGAGGAGCATTTGCTTTGAATCAGCTGACCTAAAGGAGGTGTACTTCCTTTTTATCAGAGCTTCCAAATCCTTTGGTTTGTCTGGTTCCTTGAGTGAGCTTGGGTACTTCTTGCAGCTGAGGAGTCTTGTATTCAAGAAAGACTGCCTGTGTAATTTTGTCTCCTTTGTTAATTTGAATCCATTCAATACTTCCATTTCTTAAGATGACCTTGATTTCACTTGTATATCCTGGATCAATAGTTCCTCCATCAGTAGAGAGTCCTTCAAGGGCTAGACCAGACCTTGAGGTCAACTAGATATAAGTTCCTTTTGGTGGTTGTATGGCAATACTGGTTCTGATAAGTTTTGTACTTTCGGGGCCCATAGTGATATCATAAAGACTGCTGAGATCATAGCCAACATCTTCTTGGTGTACCTTTTTCGGTGGAATTGCATTGGGATGAAGCAGGGTGAACTGTGCACTATTCTTGCCAAGTGAAGGCTGTCCATGGGCTGAGGCTTCTGTGGCATTAGATTTCCAACCTCTGATATCTAAGTGTGGCCATCTTGCTTTAGTAGAGGGGTCTCGAAGGTAGTTGATTCCTTTTTTTCCATCATCTATCCATCCTTGGCAAGTTGCATGGTGAATAAAAGCTAGGATATCTTCTCCTAGGTCATATATCTTGAGGACCTTTCTTGTAGACTTCTTCTTCTTCTTCTTCTTTCAAATCTTTGCTCAGTCATTTCCTCTCTTGAGTGTATGCACAATCACATCCTTGCTGAGATGGATCTTTTCGTATTGACAAGGCCAGCATCTTGGGTGCTTTCCATGATGGCAATATCTCATGGCTTGGAAGTGCTTCTTTCTTTCTTCGATTTCTTCTTGCTTTGGGAATCTGCATCCATTCACATCATACTTTGGTAGGAGGGTAGACAGGGGTTTCACTTCTGTCTGAGTATAGAATCCTACTCTATTTCTTCTCTTTGCAAGTGTAGTGACTGATTCTTGGAATGAGGTTCCTTCTGCAATGATTTTTGGGGATTTCGATTCAGAGGGCTGTCTGGTCTGCTGGTCCAATATATGGCATTGATAGCAGTAATCTCTTGGTGAGTGGAAAATGACTTGATGGGGGCATCTGCCCATTTGGAAGGCTCTCTCTTGATGGGTTTCGGGCCTTGGAATAACTGGTTGTGAGCTGGGTCCAGCTTCTTCTTCACTCTAGGGGGTATTGTCATTTTCTTCTTCTTGTGGTACCCAGTTCGGATCATCCCATGAGACAATTGCAGGAAGCTCTTTATTTTCAGAAATGCCATCATCTTCTTTCTCTGGTGGTTGATCCCAAATTGCTTGTACTTCTGCTGCTTCAATTTCAGAATTGAGCATGACTTGTATATGACTTTTTAGCTGAGTATTGTAGAGGTATCTCTTCTTTCTTCTTCTGCATTCAGGGCATGTAGTACCAGGACTCTTTCGAATTCCCACATGTCTGGATGAATGTTCCTCACATTTCTGTCTTTGGAGGCATTTAGTGCATCCTCTAGCTTCTCTAACAATGGCTCTGATTGTAATGAGGATAGTATCTTGTACCCAAACATTATCTTCTGATCTGTCTTCTATCATGTTGATTTGGGGCCTCAGTTTGGGGTCATTGTCATTTTCAGAGTTCTTTTCTTCTTCTTCTTCAGTGGTGGATTCTTTGCTGCTGGAATATTCTTTTTGAATAGTCACCTTCTTCTTTTTCTTTGATAGTTCGAAGCTGGTGACTTTGACTCAGTACTTCTTTCCTCTGTAGTCGAATTTGAGTACTTGTTAGCTAATGTTGACATCTGCATTCATCTCCTTCATCCAATTGGTGCCAAGAATCATATCATAGATGATAGCTTCGGTCACAACTACCTTGGGGATGGCAAACTGAATGTGTCCAAGAGTGATGGTGATGTTTCAGACCTCTCCCAGGGGTTGAGTTTGGGCTCCATCTGCTACTATGATACTGAGGCTAGAGGGTCCATCAATGGGCCATTGAGTGCTGTCCAGGAATTTCTTGGCAATGACACATACTGCTGCTCCTGTGTCAATGAGGATTTTCGCCTTTTGGCCTCTGATTTCTCCAAACAGATAGGTACTGATATGTCTTTCTGCAGCTTGCACTGCTGGGGTTGCTGGTTTTTCTTGTGGAATGGGAACCCTTCCTGTATAGGATCTAGTGGTTTGTAGCAACTTGTTCCTTACTCTAGTAGATATCAGTTAAAGGAACTGCAAGAGTAGGACTTCTATCTTGGCTTCTTGGATCTTCTTCCAGGCTTCATTGTAGATATCCCAGGGCATGGTTTTTGGGATGTATTTCTTCTTGGACTTTGGAGTCTTTATTTTGGATTCTGGTTCTTCTCCCATTTCTTCATCAGCAGATTCTGATAGAGGGTCTTCTTCATTGATAGTAGCTCCAGGGATAAAAGGTGAAGGGGAATGAGGAGGTGTATTAACCTGCTCTTCCTCATCTCCTTCTTGAATAGTTCTCTTGCTGGTTCTTTTGAGAGGCTTTCCTACTGCTCTGGGGCAGCCTACTGCTCTCTTTCTCTTCTCTGCTAGATAGACTGTTTCTCCATACTCAGCCTTGGTTAGATATAAGTCTAGGTCACTGTATTCTTCACAGTCACTCTGCTCATAGTCTTCTACTAGATGAGCTTCTGTCTTCTTGTTGTAGGTATTCTTTCAGTTTGGTGGTTCAGAGTTCCTTAAGCTGCCTTAGTTGTTGCATTCAGGGGCATAGTATCCTTGCTGTCCACACTTGTAGCATTGGATCTCTGCTCTATCTCTTGAAGGATAGTTTCAACTATCAGAGAATGGATAGTTCCTCTGGTAATTCCGATTTTCATGTGAAGGGTACCTTGGCTGGTAGTTCTGATTTTCTTGAGGAGGATACCTTGGCTGGTAGTTCCAATTTTTGCATGTGGTGAGCCTTTCAATCTGCCCAACCAGTCTGTCTACTTTTAAATTTAGATCTTAAATCTCATTCTTGTCTTTCTTCCATTCTTTGGTTGGTTTCTCTCCTTTTGATTCTCCTTGAAGGATTCCTTACAGGGCCTTGACCAAGAGGTCCTCCTTGTCTTCTTTTCGATTATCAATCCAGGTGGTTCCTTGTTTGACATTAAAGTATTCTTGGGCTGTATCTACTTGCTCTTCAGGCTTCCTGATGTCCAGGGTTCAGACATGTTGAGCAATGTTGGGTGGAATTCCATTCATAAAGGTCATTGGACCAATGATGTCTTAATTGGCAGCATTGAATTCAGCAGCATGCATTCTCTTCTGAATTCTGGTGAAGAATGCTCTTGGGGATTCATCTTCATTCTCATGATGGATTCTTGAGCTTTGTGGCAGGTTTCATTTCCTGTATACTTTTCAATGATCCAGTATTACATGGCCTTATATTGTTTTTCTTCTGATCTTGAATTCTCCATGACATCTCCTAGGTCTGTGTTAACATCATTGGCAGTTCTGGTGAAGATGCCTTTGACTGGTTCTCTCAGCTATGTCTTGAAGACATTAATTCATCTTTGGGTTGACAAGTCTCTCAAGGCTGCTATTTCTTTGAATGCATCTATGAATTCTCTTAGATCCTCCTCTGGATATCCTGTGAATGTGGGTAGAGTTGTGCTCATTTTGTCTTCACTGTCTTCTGATTCTATTTCGATCTTTGAATCTGGTTCTGAGTTGTTGGCTATTGATGGGTATGAGCTTGAAGGTGCAAGAGATCTGGAATAAGGTGCTCTTCTTGGTACTATTCTGGGGAGCCTTATGGGTTGGTTTCTTGGGATTGGAGTTTCTGGTCTGAGTAAATCAAGAAAGACTCTTGGAGGGAATCTTTTAAGATGATTGTTGAGATCCTAAATGAGATTATCAAAGTCTTGATTGGTGTTGTCTACTTCATCTGGTGTGAGCTCATCAAAATCTCTGGTTGGTGTATCTGCTGGTGGTACTGGTGGAGGATTTCATACAGTGCTGGCTTCTGCAATGTCAGATCCTTCTGATGCTGAGTGATATCCAATTCTAGAGGTGATTATGTCTCTTCCTGTTGAGATTACAGGTTACAACTTGATATAGATAATTTGTGGTGCAGTGGCGTTGGAGTGACATCATCAATAATTGCGTAAAAGCACGTAACATTGGGTGATCAATAAAAACATCGCTCTTCTTTTTCTATTCCTCCTAAGTTTACAACAAAGGTTATGAGCCCCGATTAGCGGATAATACACACCTCTTTAGTATACGCTACACTATAATGTACAAAGATATCAAACCCAGGAAGCCCAAGCTCAAGTACTGCGGCGCCAAGCCCGGCAAGTAACACAAGCAGAACAAGTACCGGCGTGGGTACCACAGTCCCTCTGGTGGCGGCTATGACGACAAGGAGGACGATTCCTGTCTTCGACGGTAAGGATTACGCCATATGGGCGTACCATATGAGGAACCTCTTGGAGGAATGTGGTCTAGAGAACTATTGGAAGCCACAGGCGCAGATAACGAGATACGACCCAGCGAAAGATCGCAAGGCGTTGAGGGAGATCACGTTCACTCTATCGAATGAGCAAATGAAACTTGTTATGAACGCTACGATGGCAAACGAAGCCTGGGAGACTCTACGCGATCACCATCAACAAGCATCCATGTCCAACAGATTCCACCTGAAGGGACAATTATTTACTCTATAGATGAAGCCCAAGGAGAGCATTCAAGAATATGCCAACCATGTCAACGATCTGACGAATCAGGTGAACTCACTTTCTATGCCAGCAGACCTCATCAGGGAGGAAGACAAGGTCCTGGCCCTTATACGAGGCCTTCCAGACACATATAACGTGGTCGTATCCACTATGCGGGAATCCGATAAACTTTCGGACTACAAGCACGTTGTCATGAGCCTATTAAACGATGAATCGAGGCAGAACAATGGTGCAAATGAAGACTACGACAAGAAAGTGTTCTATGGCGCGCGTGGTTGAGGCAAAGGAAAGCCAAGTAAAGGATGAGGTCAACAAAACGGTCAACGCGCCAAGTTCGGCGGTAAGTGCTTCTACTGTGATAAGCCCGGACATCGCGTCCAGGACTGCAATCTAAAGAAGAAAGAAAATGGAGACCAATGTGGTCAGGCAAACGTTGTGGACACCAACAATCAGAGCAGTGACGGGATGTTTTTCACGGAAGCGGAGAGCTGTAAACATGCAAATGTAAGCACGAGCGCTAACGTGTGCAGTGAAGAAGTTTGGCTCATGGATTCCGGCGCAACACAACATATGATGGTGCACCATGAATGGTTCTCTACGTACGAGAAGTTTGAGCATCCCATACCTATCAAACTAGGAGACAACAATGTTATCTACGCTCAGGGCAAAGGAAATGTCAGTATACACCTGCATGGAAAGGTCAAAGAACCCTCAGGCACCTTTGCAGATGTACTATACGCTCCAGATATAGGCAAAAATCTCTTCTCGATAGGACGAATGATGGCCCGAGGAGACAAAGGAGTAAACATACACCCGAATGGAGTAACAGTAATCGATCTAAAGAACAATAAGGAATTAATGTATGCATCAAAAAGAGGAAATCTTTATGCAATCGACAGTATGCCGAATGGTACATCAGCACACTCCGCAATGACAAACGACACCTGGTACATATGGCATGAATGGTTAGGACACATCGGCCAGACAAGCTTAGAACGGATGATGAGGAATAGCTCAGTGAAAGGATTGCCGAACTGTATATCTCTGAGTTTCTTTTGCGATGACTGTACGGCGAATAAGGCTTCTCGAAGGTCTTTCAGGAACAGACAAAATGAGTGAGCGGCATACTCGATCTTATACATATGGACATCTGCGGTCCCATGCGTACATCATCACATTCTGGGAAGAAGTATTTCATTACTTTCATAGACGACTATACTCGTAAGGCTCATGTATACTTCCTCTTGGCAAAGAGCGAAGCATTCGAAAAATTCAAAGAATTCAAGGCAAGTGTGGAGAACGATACGAAATGTCAGATAGGGATACTATGCTCGGATAACGGGACAGAATACGTAAACAAGTCCTTTAAACAATTCTTAAAAGAGCATAGAATACGACATACTCGAATGGCTCCCTATACTCCGCAACAAAATGGCATGGCAGAACGGTTCAATCAAACAATCATCGAGATGGCCCGAACGATGATGAATGCAGCTGGTTTGCTGCAATCCTTCTGGGCCGAAGCATTGAATATAGCGGTATATATACGCAATCGATGCATTTCTTGAGCCTTAAGTAAAGAAAGTGACGTACAGTCTAAAGATGATAACCTTACACCTGAAGAACTGTGGAGCGGATCCAAGCCTGACATCTCGCACTTATGGACATTCGGAAGCGAGGCTTACGTATTGGATAAAGGTGGAAATAGAGGAAAATTCGAGCCTAAAGCGGATAAACATATATTTCTTGGATACAACGGATCAGCGTATAGGTTGTGGAATACGCAAAAGCGCGGTATAGTCATCTCTCACGATGTTCAGTTCAAAGAAAAAGTAAGGGAAATTTGCATGGAAATTCCTATACCGGTGACCAATCCAACGGTGAGTGGAACTACACCAATGGCGAGTGGAATTATGCCAATGGTGAGTGCGAAAACTACACCAACAATTCCGGCAACAACGGTACAACCTATGCCAATGAGATCAATAGTGCAAGTACCTACGAGACCCCCTGAACTGAGAATTATGGAGATTGTGGATGATAACAAAGAAGAAGACATTCCTCAGAAGGGCAAGAAAAAGTGCAAATCTGGGATGGATAACGAAGTCCAAGCGGATCTGGGAAATTACTGGGACCCACCCAAGTTATCTCATCGCAAAAAACATCACGTGAACTATGCCTGCGAATGCGCTTACATAGCAACGACCGGTGAGCCGGCACACTATGATGAAGCCATTCATTCGAGCGATAAAAAGGAGTGGAAAAAGGCTATGGACGAGGAGTATAATTCACTCATCGAGAACAACACGTGGGACTTAGTCCCTCTTCCGGCAAATCGGCAAGTCATAGGATCCCGATGGGTGTATAAAATCAAGCGCAATAGCAATGACGGCATAGAGCGATATAAGGCCCGATTTGTGGCAAAGGGGTATTCACAAGACTTTGGGGTCGACTATGATAAGACCTTTTCCCTGGTATTTAAGCTTACTTCGCTTAGAATACTTCTTGCGATCGGAGCCAAATATGACTACGAGATACATCAAATGGATGTTAAGACAGCCTTTCTAAATGGAGATGTGGATACCGAACTATACGTTCTTCAACCACAAGGATATGAACTCTATGACAACGAGAAGGAGTTAGTATGCAGACTATGCAAAGGCCTCTATGGCATAAAACAGGCGGCGAGGTTGTGGAATCGAAAGATTGACGATTATCTCATAGAAGAGAACAGGTTCAAACAATGTGAAGCAGACCCATGCATATACATTCGTTATACATCCTTAGGAACAGTGTACCTGGGAATTTGGGTCGATAATATTATTCTGGTCGGAATGATAAATGAGATTAATGAAGTAAAGGCAGCACTATGCAAGAAGTTCAAGATGACAGATTTGGGTGACGCGTCTTTCCTTTTGGGGATATCCATCATACGTGACAGGAGCGCGCGTACTATACACCTAAGCCAAGAAGCCTACATTCAGACAATACTCGAGCGATTCGGCATGAGCGAGTGCAAGCCAGTCGGAATACCGATGGAGACATCTGTGAGACTAAAGAAGTCCGATACACCCGACAAAAATGACAAAGACATTCCCTATCAATAAGTGGTAGGATTCCTTATGTATCTGATGCTCGGGACGAGACCCGACCTATCATACGCAATCAACAAAGTGGCGCAATACACATCATGCTATGACAACTTGTATTGGATGGCAATCAAATGCATATTCAGGTACATTAAAGGCACAAAGAGTTATATGCTCAATCTGGGTGATAAAGGAGTAAGCAGGAGTACCGTTATGGTAAACCTTTCCGGTGCGTGTGATGCTGATTGGGCTGGAGACTTGGATGACAGAAGGTCTACGACAGGATACTTCTTCTATCTCGATGATGGTGGAGCCATTTCGTGGCAAACTCGTAAGCAATCATCAGTGGCGATGTTGTCTATGCAAGCAGAATATCAAGCATTATCAACAGCGATGAAGGAGGCCATCTGGCTTCGTGAACTACTAAAGGATCTGGGATTCACTCAAGGATCTACGACTATATGACAGGATAACCAATCCACCATTGCTTTGGCAAAGAACCCTATACATCATGCAAGGACCAAGCATATCGATATACAGCACCATTACATACAAGAGTGCATTGAAAACAAGGCTATATGCCTGCTATACATCCCTACGGAGCAAATGGCGGCAGATTCGCTAACAAAGGCCCTTCCAAAGGCAAAGTTCAACTTTTGCGTAGAAGGAATGGGTATAACGATGAGCGGTGAGCAAATTACGGCAAATGACAGGTAAAATGAGTGTTATGGCAAATATTTGTGATGGAAACCTATAACATTGTTCAGGATCTCCATTTTTCACTACTTCTTTTACCTATTTTCATGCTTATAAGCAGGGAATTTCGACCTTTTTAGGTCATCTAGACAGCACCCCATTGGTAATGTTTTGTTTTTGCTTAGCTTGGCTTTATCTCGTTGAGCAGGAGTGTTGAGATTACAGGTTATAACTCGATAAGATAATTTGTGGCACAGTGGCATTGGAGTGACATCATCAATAATCGCGTAAAAGTGCATAACATTGGGTGATCAATAAAAACATTGCTCTTCTTTTTCTATTCCTCCTAAGTTCACAACACTTCCTGTCCAAACACTTTGTAGGGCTGGGATTTCTTCTCCTATGATAGCTGAAATTGGTACAGTATCAAAGGTTGTAGTGGTACTGGTCTCTAGGTTGAAGGTTGAGTTCTGTGAGCTGAAAAGTCATGATAATTCCTTGAGAATATTCCCAGTTGAGCCCCCAAATATAATGTGCCTGGCTCAATAGAGGCAAATTACAAGGTTGGGTAGCTGTTGTAGATTGGCTTGAGCCCTCTGTTACTTTGTCAAAAAGCAACAAAATATTCAGATATTATATAAGTGTACTGGTGTCTAGTGGTATAATATTCAACAGCTAGAGATTTTCTGTGAGTAATGTGAGCAATTTCCTAATTTGGCAGTATTCTTGAGTGTGTGACAGTCAATTGGTAGATAATTTCATGTGACCCAAGTGGTCAGATTTCTTGAATTTGGCAGATTTCCTTAAAGAGTGGGCTCTCTGGGAACTGACAATCAATTTTCTTAAGAGTACGGGTTCTTAAGTACATGATGGGTAATTGGGTTCCTTTTCTGGCAGATGAACTAAATGCAGTGGGCTTCTTAGGTGCAGTCTTTGAGTGATACAGCTGAGTGGATGATGTGGTGGAACAGACAATATGGATGAATGATGCAGTTAAGTGGACGATGCAGCTGAGCAGACATTGTAGGTTACTTGAATAAATGCAGGTGAATGATGCAGACAGACAATGCAGATTGGTGGAATGTAGTGGATTGGTATACAGAAGGTGGGCTTGAATGAGGCAGTTGGAATAAGGTGGATTCTGCGAAGTGCAGCAGATTGGCAGGCAATATGTAGAATGATGCAGACTTCTTGAAAATGGCAGCTTATTCCTTAAGTGGTGGACTTGAATGAGGCAGATCGGCAATATATGGTAGATTGGCAGATTACTTGAAAAAATGGTGGACTTAAACTGGAAAGATGGCAGAGTTCTTTACTTGAACTTGGCAGCAAAACTGGGAAACAACAAACTTCTTTATATTGGAAAGTAGACTAGAGTGGAAATAAGGTACCAAGCTCACAATCTCCTAGAAGAGGCTCTAGAGTGGGCATTTCTTCTAAGTGTTGCAATCTAATCTTTAGGATCAAGTGGCTTTTGGCAGGCATATCCCTCAAAGTATTGTAGGCAGACTTGTCTTTTTGCTTTTTGGTTTCAATTTCAGAACTGAGGTTTATTCACTCTTGTCTCTGGGGTATTTTATACATTGTAGTTACTACCTTAGTTATTATCTGGCTAATTATAGATTACTATTTATGGTGTGTTTGGAGTGACAGCCACTATCAGAGGAACAGCCACTATCAGGGTGATAGCCACTATCAGAGATTTTCTCTGTTTTAGCTATCTGGTTATTTATACAGTTTTCTGCAGCAATGGTTGCTGTACTGGTTACTATACTAAGTGTTTATATCATCTGGCTTGTCTGCGTCATCTGACAATAATTCAGATAGTACATTTTGGTAATTTGTCATACTAGACATAACGAAATATTCATAAATAAAAGAAGAAAGAAAACCATCATCAAGATCAATAGCTAGACATAATAAAATACACATGAATGAGAGAGAAAGAGAGGAAAAAGAGAGAAAGAGAGAAAGAAAGAAAGAAAGAGAGAGAGAAAGAAAGAGAAATCATCATCAAGACTGATAGCCAGATATATTAAAACACTCATGAATAAGAAAGTGAGAGAGAGAAGATACTGGAATATTTATAAA
>RQIL01041569.1:0-16005 GCA_003951145.1 Jimgerdemannia lactiflua | reverse complement strand
CCCCCCCCCCCCCCCCCCTGGACCAGAATACTTGTATCAGATAAGAATACTTATACCAGACCAGAATACTTATACTGAATAATAATAACCTTTCTAAAATTAGCTATACTATAATTAGCCAGTTATCAATTAAATAGCAACCACAATGTATAAAATACTCTAGAGATAAGAGTAAATAAACCTTAGTCTGAAAAGTTCAAAAGTAAAAATCCAATTGTCTGATATACTTGAGAGAAATACCTGCTAAGAGTTACTTGATCCTAAAAGAAAAAGGATTGCAATACTTAAAAGATATATCTACTAATGAGCCACTGCTAAGAAATTGTGAGTTTTGTTCAATTCTACTCCAGTATACTTTCTAATATAAAAAAGTCCACCAAGTTCAAGTAAAGAACTTTGCTATTCAGAGAAATCCAAGTTCAAGTAAAGAACTTTTCCAGAAAAGTCCAAAGCCAGTCAATAGACCTTTGCAATAAATCTGTTTGTATAAATAAAGCAGTCATTTGACATGACTTGCCTGCCCAGTTAAGAGAAAAGTCTACTATGTTTTTGGTTTACTTGCTAGATAAGTTAGAAAAGAAATTCACATTCAAGACATTTACACATTTAGTCTACCTATCTGATAAGCCAAAAGAGAAATTCAATTGCTCAGATTATCTGAACAATCTACATAAAGGAATCCAATTTAGAGAACTCAAATATTTAGAAAATTCATTATTTCTGAACTCTCTGAAATTTGTCTAAATTATTCAAAATCACTAAGAATATTTTCTAAAAAAGAAATCAATGAAATTATCCACATTATATGAATAAGAGAACTTTTAAACATTTTATTACTTTTGACAAAGTAACTGGGGGCTCAAGCCAATCTATACAGCTACTCAATCTTGTAATTTGTCTCTATTGAGCCAGTACATTATATTTGGGAACTCAACTGAAAAGATTTTTGAAATTCTGCACTATCTCAGTTAGGAGATTTTATTTTTTGAAATCTATATGATCTTTTAGTTCATAGAACCCAATACTTAACCTAGAGACCAATACTACTAAAACCTTTGATACAGTATCAATCTCAGTTACTATAGGTAAAGAAATATCAGCACTTCAAAGTATTTGAACAAGAAGAGATATAGTTATCTTAAGATTTGAATATCACTCATCCTCAGAAGAATCTCAGATTGCAGAAGCCAGTACTGCATGAAATCTACCACCAATAGCCCAATCCCCAAGCCTATAGCTTATAATATACCAGAAGTACCAGAAAATATACCACCTAGAAATTTAGATAAATATATACCTAATGAAGTAGATAATCTCAATCAGTACCTTAATAATCTTGTTGAAGATCTCAACAACCATCTTGAAAGGTTTCCCTTAAGAGTTTTTATCAATTTACTATGACTATACACTAATCAAGAGCAGTCAAGACCAGTAACTCCAGCTCTAAGAGTTCTATCTACAAGACTCCCAAAAATGGTATAAAGAAGAATACTACTACCACCTAGATCTCCTACAGCTTCAAGCACCTATCCACAAATAGTCAGTAGTTCAGAATCAAACCCAGAAACCAAAATGGAATCAGAAAGCAAGCAGAATATCCAAAAGAAGATCCAAAAGAATTCATAGATACAATTGAAGAAGTAGTAGCTCTAAAAGACTTGGCCATCTGAAGAAAAATTGCTGTCTTCAAAATACAACTGAGAGAACTAGCCAAAGACTTGGAAAATATCATAGCAAATATAGATTCCTAAGATGAACAATATGAGACTATATAATATTGAATTATTGAAAAGTACATATACAGAAAATGAAACCCACCACAGAGCCCAAGAATCTATTATAAGAATGAAGATGAATCTTGAAGAATCCCCTTAGGCATTCTTTACTAGAATTCAGAAAAGAATATATACTATTAGATTCAGTACTACCAATTAAGACATCATTGGCCCAATAATATTCATAAATGGAATTTTATCCATTATTGCCCAATATATCTGAACTCTAGTTATTAGAATATCTGAGGAGCAAGTAGATACTGCCTTGGGATATTTTAATATCAAGCAAGAAACTATATAGACTGATAACAAAAGAGAAGATAAAGAGAATCTCTTAGTTAAGACTTTACAAAGAATTCTTTAAGGAGAAACAAAGAAAGAAGAGCTTGCTAAAGAATAGAGAAAGAATAAGAATGAGATTCAAGACCTCAATTCAAAAATAGACAGACTGGTTGAGCAAATTAAAAAGTTTATCACATGTGAAAATCAAAATTTCCAGTAAAACTATCTATTATATAAAAATCAAAATTACTAGAGAAATTATATACTCAATGAAAATCAAAACTATCTACCCAGAGATAGGGCACAAGTTCAATACTACAGATGTAGACAGTAAGGGCATTATGCCTATGAATATATCAACCAAAGCAATCTAAGGAATTCTGAATAATAAAATCAAAAGAACACCCATAACAAAAGGACTAAAGCACATCTAGTTAAAGACTATGAGCAGAGTAACAGTGATGAATACAGTAACCTTGACCTGTATCTGACCAAGATTGAATATAAAGAGACAGTCTATTCTATAGAGAAAAGAAAGAGAGCAATAGACTGTTCCAAACCAGTAAACCAGTCAGCAAAAAGACCAGTAGAAAGGCCAGCTAAGAAAACAAGTATAAGAATTATCCAAGAAGAAGAAGATGAGGAAGAATAAGTTAATATACCTTTTCTTCCTTCACTATTTATTTCTGGAGCTACTATTACTAGAGAAAACCCTCTATTAGTATCTGTAGATGAAGAAATAGAAAAAGCATCAGAATTAAAAGCAAGAATTCTAAAGTCTAAGAAGAAATATATCCCAAAGACCATATTATAGGACATCTATAATAAAGTCTGGAAAAAGATTTAAGAGTATTGAAATCCCATTCTAAGTATAACTCAATATATATTATAATATAGTAGAATGATGTCATCAATCAGATATATAAAGACATACAACTTGGATGATTAATAAATACTTCTCTTTTTCTCTCTTTCTTTATATTTTCCCAAGTATATAATAAATATTATGAGTCCCACTAGTAAAAGTGGATAATAAGACACCTCTTTAATATATACTATACTATATATTGTAACAGTGACCTCAGAATAGTGACACCATCACAGGAGACAGCCTTTCCTCACAAGCCACCAGATCAGGATAAGAAAAGATCATATGACATGACTCACCTAGGCTACAAGATGAGCGATAATGATGAATCATGAGTCATAATGACCACAAGACAGATGCCTCAAGGAATATAAAAGAAGGATCAAGAAACTGCAGTAACAGCAATCCGAACAATACTCACCAGACCCCAAAATAGTTCTAAAGACTTACTACAAACAAAATGCCTGCCATTTACCAAACCTCAAGATCCAGGAGCCACCAAGGCATCTCAGTCCAAGAAAGGATGTTCCAAGACATCAGAAGAGCCATGAGGACCTACACTGGAAGGATTCCTAGTCTCAACCTGGGCACTGGTGATCCTTACCACTTTATCCTCTACTGCCATAAAATGGAGACAAGGATTACTACCACCACTGAATGCCTCTGGATGTGGCAGGAATACGAAATAGGAAACATTCTCTGCTGAGAGTTCTCTCAGGCCAGTCCCCAAGAGATACAAGATGCCACCTCAATAGATATCCACAAGTTAAGAGTAGCCAAAAAGATCCATCAAGTCTTCAGGCATGCACCTTGGTCAATCCCCAACTTAGAGTACACCAGAGTCTCAGACTTCAAGGAATTATCAGCCTGCCATACAGATGCATTAGAAGCAATGGTGGCCCATGAAGCCCAATCTGCCATCACTCTCAAAAGTGATGAAGTAGAAGAATTCTGGAATCCCATCCTCCAGGACAATATAGATCAATTCCTGCAAGGATTGATCTCAGTATTCCAAGGCCCCAGTATTCAGGTCAGACCCCCTCAAGATCCCACCTTTGTCCCCTACTTTGTGGAGGAGAATATCATAGATTGAAGAGCCCCTGATCTCCTCCCTGCCACTGCTGAAGATGATGATGACATTGCCAGTAATGATGTCATTCCACCAACCAGTATACATGAAGCAGAGATATTTGCTGATCTTATTTCCTTTGAGAATATTCTATCCCCAGTTTCTAGCCTTGATGAAAGTGATGAAGATGAAGCCCCCAGAACCCTGAACATTCTGCTCTAACTTGTTTGTATAACTGTTTGCCTGAACATGAAATTGTTCCAGCATTCTGATCCTATATAACCAAACACGAAATTATCCCAGTACTCTGACTCTGTGTGACTGAGATCAGACTTGCATCCTGATCCTGTATAACTATTGTACTGACAACTATAGTTTTCGGTATTACCGAATTTTATATTTAGCTTTATATCTTAGCAATCATTGTGTTGTATTTTGTATAAATACTCCTCTCATTTCTTCGGAATAAAATCAGTATCAAACACTCAAACATTCAAGTATCCAAACCCCCAAAAAGCACAGGAGTTCTAGTCCACCACTCAATTCCAAGCAAGCAAATCCAAGAGACAATAGAATAGTTTAAAGATAAGAAGTTTGAGGACTATAAGACCTTGGGAAGGCACTCCAATAGAACTTGCTTATAACAAACTTGTGGTTGGTCTAAGAGATATACCTTGAAGAGAATCTGACATACTTGGAGAACTAAGCACCCCCTACATGACAACTTGGTGCCCATTGGCTAGTGATTCAAGATGAATCCCTCACTTTCAAGCTGAACAACGAACAACTGCCACAACAACTACCCTGACTACAAGAGTCACCCTGCAAGAATTCAAGATGAAATGGAAATGCACCCACCCACATTCTATGGATTTACTACTGAAGAGTCAATCCTGACCTTCATCGAAGACTTTGAACAATTTGCCGCTGTCCGAGCTCTCACTGTTGAAGCACAATTGGCCCTCCTATCTATCAGCCTCAGAGGACCTGCCAGAGACTAGTATAATGCAGCCATTATCACTGATAATGGTGCAGCCAAACTCGCCAACATAAAGGACTTTCTCAGAACTACATACTATACTGAAGAAATCAAGCAAGCTCTCAAAGATCAGCTCAACACTATCTGCCAAGGACTCAGTGAAGACCCCAACTCATACTATATCCAAATCTGCCACCAAATTGTCCTAGCTGGCTATGATGATGCCCTCAAGGAACAAATAGCTGATTCAACCTTCCTGAAAGGAGTCCACCACGAAATTGCCCTAGCAATCCGATCCACTCCAGCTGCCCTAATACTTGACCAGAAAGTGGTCTTTGCACAGAGATATTGAACTGCCAGACACCCCGCCAAACACTCAATGGAAAGGATAACTGGTATCAAGATGGAGCTATCAAAGCCAACCAGCATCATACCCACTACAGCTCTCAACAGGCAACCAACCCCACCTAATTCCAAGATAACCAAAACTGACCCAGTGGAGGAGCTTGCCCAACAGTTTGCCAAAATGACTACACACCTTGGTGATATAGTTAGAGAAGTACAAAACACCAACAAGAGACCAGTATAGAGGTTTGCAGCCACTACAGATGAACAAACTGTTACCTGTTTCAAATATGGAGAAGAAGGCCACTATGCAAAGAATTGCATAACCGAAACAAGCCACAGAGCCCAACCAAGTAATGCCAGCAGAACCAGAGAACAAACCAATGCAGTAGTCATTGAGGAGATTGGTGACACTGATAATGAGAAGTACTATGAGGAGTATGAATTCTACCCTGCTACTGAAGGTACCAGGACCCGATCCAAGCCCTATGACAAGAAAAGCAACAGTAAGCCAGTTGGAAGACCAAAGAAACCCCCAACCATCACCATCCAAAGTAGGACCCAACCCAAAGAGATTGATCAAGACATGGAGTTAGATGAAGCTGCCTGCCAAATCATTGAAGGCACTACTCCAGTCTCAGGAGAAAGCAAAAGCAAGAAAGAACACAAACTTCACAAAACTAAGATCCACCAGTATGATATCTACAAGGACCTCAAGGAACAGAAGGTCAATGCCACTTTTGGACAACTAGCTGAAGTCCTTGCCTTCAGACAGTAGTTGAGAACAGGACTTGCAAGCACTGTCAAGAACCAAGAGTACAAGATTATAGAAGCTCACAATGCACAAGAAGACTCAGGCAAAGAATCTGAAGATCAGTACAAGATCTCAGCCTATACTCAATGCCAGATTGAAGATCATATCTTTGATGCTATTATTAATACCAGTGCTGGAGAATGCCTCATGAGCAAGAAGGCAATCGATCGCCTAGGCTGGGATATTGAAGAATCCACCAGAATGGTCTATGTCACAGCAGATGGCACACAAGCTATTCCCCTAGGCAAGATCTGAGAAGTCCCCATCAAGATTGGAGGAGCTACCATCCCAGTAGATGTGATTGTCACAAGCACCACCAACTATGATATCCTCATTGGCAATCAATGGCTTCACAAGGCCAAAGCTATCATTGATCTCAATGCCCAGAAGATGCAGATCAACTATAGAGGAAGAAAGGTACAAGTCTCTATCAATGTCCACAAAGGAGTACTACCAGATATGGAGAAAGGAGATGAAGAAGATACAGAAGTCTTCATGCACTCGGTGTACAAGAACAAGAGCAAGACAACCAAGCTCACAGATGAGCAGTGGTATAACAAGATCGTTGATGGCTATGCCCCTCAAGGAAAATGCCCCCATGGTGCTAGGATGTATTGTTCCGAACACCTAAATAACTGCCGGTCCTGCATCAGTGAAGTCAGAAAAATCTGTCAACAAAGGCATAAACAAGAGGCAGCTGAAGCAAAGAAGGAAGCCAAAGAAGATGACCAACCCCCAGAGCTTCGAGCTGACAGTGATGATGAGGAGGAACAAGAACTGGACATCACCCTCAAGGTCAAGAAGTATCACCCCGAGGCCAAGATTCCAGAATACAAAACTGAAGGAGCTGTAAGAATAGACCTTGCTAGCATTCAAGATGCTACTCTTGAACCACAGACCACCACTCTACTTGGCACTGGAATTGGAATCAAGTTACCAGAAAACCATGCTGGAATCATCAAGACTAGAAGCAGTCTGGCCAAAAGTGAAATCTCAGTTGAAGGAGGAGTCATTGACTCTGATTACACTGGCAAGATCTTTCTTATAGTCAGAAATCACAACCCCACCACTCCATTCGAAATCAAGAAGCATGACAGAATTGGCCAGATGCTGATCCATGAAATCAAGAAGTCCAAGATCACTGAAGCCATTGAACTCATCAAGACCAAGAGAGGAGAACAAGGCTTTGGATCTACTGGAAGAGGAGCCTATGCTGCCACCAAGATCACTGAACTTGAGCACAAGAAAGAGAAGGACCAGAACAAGCACACATACACCATTGGAGAAAACTTTCCCCTAGAAGAACAACTTCTCAAGATTTTGCACCAGAATGAAGAAGTACTCACTACAGACTTCAGGGACATCCACAATTAAGAACCTAAGTACTACCATGAAGTTGACACTGGTGATACCAAGCCTATCTACCAGAAAGCCAGACCTATACCACTTGCCTATAGAGAATGGCTGCGAACAGAACTCAAGGAAATGGAAGAAGCCAGTATCATCAAGCAAGCTATCAGCCCCTGGGCCTCACCTATTGTCCTCACCTCAAAGAAAGGAAGCAAGCCTGGAGAGTTTGCCCCAAGACTCTGTATTGACTACAGAAAGCTCAATGCAACCACCAAGAAGGATAGACAGCCCTTACCAAATATTCAAGAAATCCTCACTACTCTCGGAAGTGAAGCCAGATACTACACCACTCTGGATCTGTTCTCAGGCTTCCATCAGATTGGTCTCACTCAAGATACTAGTGAAAAATCAGCCTTCATTACACCTGATACTACCTACATCTACCTGCGAATGCCATTCGGGATGTGTAATGCCCCAGCAAGTTTTTAGTGAATGATGAACAGAGTCTTTAGCAATGAAATCAGAAAATGGCTCTTTGTCTATGTGAATAATGTGATCATCTTTAGCAATACTGCACAGGAACATGTCAACCACATATAGCTAGCTCTCAAAAAGCTCAAGGAGTATGGCCTCTACATCAAGTCCAAGAAGTGCAAGTTTGCAGCTCATGAAATCGCCTACTTAGGACATATCATCAACCAGACTGGAATTTATACAGACTCTATGAAGATTGAGACTGTTGCAGCCTACTCAAGACCCGGAACAACAACAGAAGTCCATGTCTTCCTTGGACTGGCCAGCTACTACACAAGATTCATCAAAGGATACTCTAGCATTGCAGCACCTATCTACAAGCTACTGAAGAAAGAGACCAAGTTTGAATGGACTAAGGAATGTCAAGAAACCTTCAACAAACTTAAGGCCAAACTGACTCAAGCACCCATCCTCAGAAGACCAGATTGGAACCTAGAGTTCATCTTGCAGACAGATGCAAGTGCCATAGGACTCAGAGTGATCTAGCTCAGAAGAAAAATGGACATGAATATATCATCTCCTATGCAAGCCGAGGTACCCATGGAGCAGAACAGAATTACGAGTCATGCAAGCTCGAATGCTTGGCAGTAGTCTGGGCAGTAGATAAGTTCCACTACTTCCTAGCTGGGAAATACTTCACTATACAAACAGACCATTCCACTCTTGCCTAGCTATTCCACACTCTGAACCCCAAAGGAATATATGCCAGATGGATCTACAGGCTACATGAATATGACTGTACTATCAAATACCGCCCAGGAAAAACCAACGCCAATGCCAATGCACTCTCAAGGACACCCCAAAACACCTCTACCAAGATCATTCAATATGAATAAGAAGCTATACTATGAATTAATCAGCTACCTCAGGCAGCGAAAGATGCCCAACCACCTTGAACCCTGGACTATCACCATCATCAACCGGACTTGGAAACAATTTGAACTAGACAATGGCATACTCAGAAAAGGAGGAAAACTCATAGTACCTGAACACAAGAAGAATCAAGTAATGAAAGAAGCACATAAACAAGGATACCTAGGAGGAACCAATAATATGACAAAGTAAGAAGAACCATGTGGTGGCCTAAGATGGAAGAAGACCTGTGCCAATTTGTCAAAGGGTGTGACAAGTGCCAAAAACAGAAACAGATCAGCAAGACCAGGCACCTGGATCATCAAGAATTGAGTCTATCCCCTTCCACCACATCACAATGGATATCATGGGACTACTACCAGTAATTCTATCAGGAAACCGCTACATTATAGTTATTGTAGACCTCTTCACCAAATGGATAGAGGCAGGAGTACTACAAGAAGCCAATGCCTTCTCTATCACCGACTTCCTGCACCAAGAAATCATCTGCCACTATAAGACACCAAAGCAAATCACCACAGACTGTGGCACAGAATTTGTCAATGGATTTCATGAGATAATGTATTAGAAATACAAGATCCAGCATATCAAGACTACTGCATATCACCCACAAGGAAATGGACAGACCAAAAGAACCAATAAGACCCTTAAGAACATTTTGGCCAAGATCTCAGATATATACAAGAACTGGGACAACTATCTCCTAACCACTCTCTCTGTCTTACAAGATATATGGTCACAAAGTACACATTTTATCCCAAGAGAACTGCTTTTTGGAGAAGAAGATTCTGATAGAACCTCAGCCACAAATCTAGACCTAACTTGGTGATGGGTTGACTCAGAAATTTGGAGACTACACCAAATCAGGAAGAAGGCAGAAGATTACATCATCAAGTCACAAGTGCTAATGAGAAAAAATGCTGAGAAGACTCACAAGACCCTAGAGCCCATCCAAATCAGAGAAAAGGTTCTACTGTATTGAAATATGGTAGAGGCCTCATGGTCGCAAAAACTGGAGTCCAAATGGGAAGGACCCTTCTATGTGCAAGATATCAAGGGAACTACCTTCTGGCTTAGAAAATTCTCAGGGACTATACTGCCTACTATGATACACTGGAACAGACTCAAGAAGTACTATGAACCTATACAAGAAGAGCAAAATGTAATGACCACCCACAAGACTCTAGTCTGCGAATTGTAACAGCATGTCCCATGACCAGCAGGCGATCTGTCTGGACCATTCTCTAAGGGATATGGCACCAGCAACTACTCATCTGAAGACTTTTGAAGCCAGAGGAGTTCAAACTATCAACTGATTGATCAAGATCAGAATCAGGCCCTTGCTCTATATGAAGGGAGCTACCCTTCACCATCACGCCAAAATACAAAGAGAAAACACCAGCCCATAAACACCACTTTTCAACCCCCTGCCAGAGGTTATGGGATCAGCAAAATTTACAGACTGGACCAATGAATAAGGGCGTTCAAGAAAAGATTCTTATTTAGGAGGAAGATATAACGGTGACCTCAGAATAGTGACACCATCACAGGAGACAGCCTTTTCTCACAAGCCACCAGATCAGAATAAGAAAAGATCATATGATGTGACTCACCTAGTCTACAAGATGAGCAATAATGATGAATCATGAGTCACAATGACCACAAGACAGATGCCTCAAGGAATATAAAAGAAGGATCAAGAAACCACAGTAATAGCAATCTGAACAATACTCACCAGACCCCAAAATAGTTCTAAAGACTTACTACAAATGAAATGCCTGCCATTCGCCAAACCTCAAGATCCAGGAGCCACCAAGGCATCTTAGTCCAAGAAAGAATGTTCCAAGACATCAGAAGAGCCATAAGGACCCGCACCAGAAGGATTCCTAGCCTCAACCTGGGCACTGGTGACCCTTACCACTTTATCCTCTACTGCTGTAAAATGGAGACAAGGATTACTACTGCTACTGAATGCCTCTGGATGTGGCAGGAATACGAAATAAGAAACCTTCTCTGCCGAGAGTTCTCTCAGGCCAGTCCCCAAGAGATATAAGATGCCACCCCAATAGATATCCACAAGTTAAGAGTAGCCAAAAAGATCCATCAAGTCTTCAGGCATGCACCTTGGTCAATCCCCAACTTGGAGTATACCAGAGTCTCAGACTTCAAGGAATTATCAGCCCACCGCACAGATGCATTAGAAGCAATGGTGGCCCATGAAGCCCAATCCACCATCACTCTCAAAAGTGATGAAGTAGAAGAATTCTGGAATCCCATCCTCCAGGACAATATAGATCAATTCCTGCAAGGATTGATCTCAGTATTCCAAGGTCCCGGTATTCAGATCAGACCCCCTCAAGATCCCACCTTTGTCCTCTACTTTGTGGAGAAGAATATCATAGATTGGAGAGCCCCTGATCTCCTCCCTGCCACCACTGAAGATGATGATGACATTGCCAGTAATGATATCATTCCACCAACCAGTACACATGAAGCAGAGTTATTTGCTGATCTTATTTCCTTCAAGGATATTCTATCCCCAGTTTCCAGCATTGATAAAAGTGATGAAGATGAAGCCCCCAGAATCCTGAACATTCTGCTCTAACTTGTTTGTGTAACTGTTTGCCTGAACATGAAATTGTTCCAGCATTCTGATTCTATATAACTGAACACGAAATTATCCCAGCACTCTGACTCTGTGTGACCGAGATCAGACTTGCATCCTGATCCTGTACAACTATTATACTGACAACTGTAGTTTTCTGTATTACCGAATTTTATATTTAGCTTTATATCTTAGCAATCATTGTGTTATATTTTGTATAAATATCCCTCTCATTTCTTCAGAATAAAATCAGTATCAAACACTCAAACATTCAAGTATCCAAACCCCCAAAAAGTACAGGAGTTCTAGTCCACCACTCAATTCCAAGCAAGCAAATCCAAGAGACAACAGAATAGTTTAAAGATAAGAAGTTTGAAGACTATAAGACCTTGGGAAGGCACTCCAATAGAACTTGCTTATAACAAACTTGTGGTTGGTCTAAGAGATATACCTTGAAGAGAATCTGACATACTTGGAGAACTAAGTGCCCCCTACGTGACAATATGAAGAAGATATCAAATCCAGAAAGCCCAAGTATAGCATCAAGCATAAGTCTGCCAAGTAATATGAGTAGTACAGGTCTGGTCCCCCTGATGGTTACACTGATGGCAGCAGCTATGGCAACAAAAAGGATGATTCCTATCAATAGTAAGGATTATACTATATAGATATACCATATAAAGAATCTATTAGAGGAATATAGTCTAGAGGACTACTATAAGCTACAGATATAAGTAATAAGATATGATATCACAAAGGATCACAAAGTGCTAAGGGAGATTACTTTCACACTATTGAATGAGCTAATAAAACTCATAATGAAAACTATAATAGCAAATGAAGTCTGAAATATCCTATATAGTCATCACCAACAGACATCCATATCAAACAGATTTTACCTGAAAGGGTAACTATTCACTCTTTGGAAAAAGCTCAAGAAGAGTATCCAGGAATATACCAACTATATCAATGATCTGATAAATCAGATAAATTCTCTTTCTATACTAATAGATCTTATCAGGAAAGAAGATAAGGTCCTGGCTCTTATATGAGACCTTTCTGAGATATACAATATGATTGTTTCTACTATAAGAGAATCTGACAAGCTTTTGGACTTGTAATGGTTCTGGTTTCTTAAATGAGGAAGTGACTTGATTCTAGTAGTTCAAAGTAGCTCAAAGAGTTACTAAAAGTTCAGGAAGATCTTGTGGTTTCTGAGAGAAAATATTCTGAGCTTTATTTATGAGAACAGAGAGGATATTTATACAAGATATGAATGAAGGATCCAGAAGGATCTAAGAAATCAATGGAAATGTCAAGAGGAAAGTTCTTGACAAAGTTGACAAATAAAGTTCTGCAATGTTCTATGAAGTTCTGGGACTAGCTAAAACAGGAATAGAAGTGACTAGAATGTTCTAGCTAAGGCTTAGCATCAAGAAAGGATTTCTAAGCATTTAGAAGGTGCTGGAAGGTTATGGAAGATACTGGAAAAGATAAAGAAAAAGAGTAAATTAACTGTGCCTTATTGAAAGACAAGGCGGTATGGAAACAATGGAGGGTAGAGGTGGCGAATAGTATTGCATGTTGGAGAAAGAAAGGATTGGTTATAGGAGATTGGTGGCTGAAGCTTAAGGCTGCTGCACAGGTATATTGGGGGGGGGTGGAGAGAGCAAAGGGGAGGATTAGGAGAAAGTGAATGGTGGAAACCTCACACCAACTGGAGGGTCTCCTGCTGGTATCTGCTGGGGGCCTGAAGGGGGCTGAGGAAGGGGAAGAGTGGAGGATAGAGAGAATGAAGATGGAAATTGAAGAGCTGAAGAATTCCATAAGAGAGGAAGAGGAGTTACAGGTTCAGGAGATGGTAGCATGATTGAGGTGGCAGGGGCTGGAGGAAGGAGAAAGGCCTACAAAGTATCTTATCAGGCTTTTAAGAGTACACAAGATGTGGCAGAGGTAGAAAGAAATTATAGGAGAAGATGGTGAAATGGTGATAGGAGTGTAGAGTATCCTGGGATCACCCAAGGAGTGATGGGGAAATCTGTGGAGTGAGAAGGAGGGAGGAGAGGATGGTAGGACTATAGAAGGTTTTTTGGAGGAGTGGTCCCTGCCAGAGTTTGAGGGGCTGGGGGAGCTGACTCACCCCATTCAGGAGGATGAAATTTCGAGGGTACTGTCAGCTACAAAGAATGGGACAGCACTGGGGGAGGATGGGCTGCTGTGGGACTTCTGGAAGAAAATGGTGAACATTGAAGGGGTGCTTGGGGAAATGAAGGAGATGTGTGGAGCTGTAATTGACTCAGGAAATTGGCTAGGGGGACAGAAGTTAGGACTAGTGGCACTTCTTTATAAGGATAAGGGGCTGAGAGAGGACTGAAAGAACTGGCAACCTATCATGCTTCTGGATATGGATAGGAAGTTGATAATGAAGATACTGGTGGTGCATTTACAGATAGTGGTACAGCAATTTCTGGGGGAGGAACAGCATGGCTTTGTTGGCAGAAGACTGATTAGGAATGGCATGGCATGGGTGCATGGTATCATTGAAGGGGCAAGAGTGGTGGGGGTAGATGGAAGGCTGGTCTTCTTGGATCAAGAGAAGGCATATGACAGAGTGCGATAGGTGTGGTTGAAGGTATTGGCTAGAATTGGAGTCCCAAGGAGATTAGGGTGGGCCATCATGCAGATGCTGAAGGAAAGCAAGGCAGCCATAATGATGAATGGTCATCAGGGAGTTCCATTCTCACTGGGGAGGAGAGTGCTGCAAGGGGACCCATTGTCTCCTATTCTGTATGCTCTGTCACTGGAACCACTTCTGGATTGGATTAGGAGGCAGATTGGTGGGTTGACAGTGTTAGGGGTGACCTGGAAGGTGGGTGCCTTTGCAGATGATATGGTGGTTGGGCTTGGCTCAGTCCAAGATGTAGGGGAGCTCAAGGAGACAGTGGGCTGGTATGAATGATACTTAGGCCAGAAGCTGAACTGGCACAAGTGTGAGATGATGGTGCTTGAGAATGGAATCATTGGTGGCAATATTATAGGAACAGTGGTACCAGCAAGAGAGGCAGTCAGATACTTGGACATCTTCCTCTCTATATATGGGTCAGTGCTGCTGAAGGCTTGGTGGGAGGAGAAAGTGCAAGCTTGGGGAGAGGTACTGAAAAGCTGGGAGGGGGTGTCATATCTCTCTAGCAGGACAAGTAATGATTCTGAATGTTTACTGAATGCCAAAGCTATGATACCTGGCATACCATTTGAATTTCCCAGCTTGGGTAGTGAAGAGATTGCTTAAGCTGATGAAGGATTGGATCTGCTAAGAGGCGGAGTCAAATTAGCTGAGAGATCCTGGCACTACTAGTGGAGTATGGTGGCCTGGGACTAGTGGACTTTCCTAAGAAGTTCCATTGCCTGCAAGCATGGTGGCTCCAAAGAGCAGTGGTGCTGAGAGGGGGAGGGTGGGTGCCCCTAATGCAGAAGGTGTGGGAAGATATACCCTCAGAGGGTCATCTGGAGACCTATTGAAGGTGGTCAGATGCAGTGGTAGTAGAAGGCTTAGATATTGAGATTTCAGGTGGGGAGTGATTGAAGGAGGTCACCAGATTGGGCTTCAATGGGAGTGGAATGAGGCAGAGGTTGACTGGGGGCTGGGGATGTGGCAGTGGCATAAGCTGTTGCTAGGAGGGTCACTGGTAATTAATTTCTACCTTGGTGATGAGGTGGATAGCCAATAGGGCTTTGGCCTAAATCTCTGACCAGTTGGGTGGTAGGGTGTAGGGATTAGAGAGGAGTGGGATTGGGCAGGCCTATGGGCTTGGGGGGTGGAGGTGAAGAAGTGGATCCCCCCAAAGCTCTGGGTGATATGGTGGAGAGTGATGAGGTGAAATGTGATGCTGAACTACAGAGCTGGGCATTTGGTGGCCAGAGGAGACTTTGAGTATGAGGAGTGCTTGGGGGTTGGGCAGGCTGGTGGAGTGGTGCAGACCCCCAAGCATTGGCTAGGAGAGTGTGTGGTGTTGGAGGACTTTTAGCAAGAGGTGGGGCAGTATATGGGTACTATAAATAGAGAGCATGAGCAGAGGAGGTGGGATGTACTTCAGGCAAGAGTGCTAGGCATAGTAGGCAATGAGTGGCTCATACTGGGATGGGTCATCGCAATGTGAGTAGAGATGGCAGGAAACTGATTGGCAGTTTTCGAGGACAGAAAGAAGTTGACCCTGAGAGAAAAGATAGTAAGGTGGTAGTGATTGATAAAAGACATACTGACAGGTTGGCAGAAGAGCTGGAGATCTGGAGAGGGGTGCCATAGGAAGCTAGTGGAGGTCATTTGTAGTAAGAGTGAGAGACGAGTGCAGGTGATCAGTAATGAGATAGTGTTTGAGTGGGTAGGGGTGGAGAGAGAGTGAGTGTGGGTATAGGGTAGCATAGAGCAAGCTGGGGCTACTGATGTGATATGAGGACAAATACAGTGTTTAGATAAGTATCTTGGTAATAAATGTGGCCACAGTCTATAGAAA
>RQIL01041558.1:0-16014 GCA_003951145.1 Jimgerdemannia lactiflua | reverse complement strand
TTTTTCTATAGGCCGCAGCCCCATTTATTAACTATCTATAACATCGAAGATGTCCTCATACTACACTGGTAGCCTCTTCCCAGCCCTAACCTAACCCACTCCCACTATCTCCCGCCCCTCTACCCCTACTCTTGCAAACATTACTTCTCCACCCTCAACTCATACTCTTCCCTTACTCCTGTCACATATTGCCCCCACCAATTTCTGATGGCAACCCCTCTGTGGGCCCCACTCTTTCTGCCACTCTGACAGCAAGTCAACTAGTAGGCCCTCCCACCTTGCCATCTTCTCCTCCTTCGACATCTGCCTGCTCTCCTCAAACACTGCCTACCAGTGGCCCATAAGCCCTATCCATATTGTCAAGGCCCACTCCAGCATGAGCCATTCATCACCAATTCCCCCCAGCATTCTCTTCTTTAACACCTCCCAGTGATCATTCCCATGACTCCCATAGCACCCACCCAACCTACCCCTGACTGCCTCCCAGAATCCATCCAGCACCTCACACTCTCCAAGCCAGTGTTCTGGGGTCTGCACCACTCCCTCCTCCTGCCCTATCCCTCGACACTCCTCACACTCAAAGGCCCCCCCTGGGACCAGATGTCCTGACCTGAAGTTCAATATCATATTCTGCCTGAGCACTCTCCACCACACTACCCAGAACTTAGGAGGTAGCCACTTATTCATCTCCATGCCCCAGGTCCACAGTTCTCTCCAGTCCCACTCTTCTCCAATCCCCACTCACTGCCATCCCTCTGGCCAAAGGTCCTGCCCTGTACCACCCTGACTTTCCACCCCATCCCCTAAATCGAAATCCATTGCCAGCAATCTACCCAGCAACAATCTATGCCACTGCCATCCTCCTTCCCCCTGCTGCTCTGCTGCAGTACAGCCCTCCAACCTGATGCCAATTCTATGTACTCCCTCAGTCACCCCTCACCAGAATCTCCTATACTGGAGTCTTCTACTTCCTCCCCCCTCTATCAATGCTGTAAGGTCTCTAGAAGACCCATGGGAGGCAAACCTCGCCTCCCACACCTTCTGCATTAGTGGGACCCATTCACCCCCTTTTAGCATCACTGCTCTCTTCAACCACCAGGCCTGTAGGCAGTGCAGACACTTTGGAAAGTCCACCAGTCCCAGGCCCCCCCTCTCTACTGATGTCACCAAGACTTCCCACTTAATCTGACTTTGGCAGCCAGCCCAAATCCACTCTCATCAGTTTCAGCAGCCTCTTGACCACCCAAGCTGGAAAGTCCAAATGGTATACCAAATACTACAGCTTTGGCAACCAGTAAATGTTCAAAATAGTCACCCTACCAACTAGAGAGATATGCTACCCTCTCCAGCTCCTTGGTACATCTCCCCATATCCCCACCCTGGCCTCCTACCATGCCTTGTGTAAGACTGACCCATATACTGAGAGAAAGATCCCCAGGTACTGAACTGCCTCCCCAAGGGGGACAATTGTTCCAATAATGTCTCCTTCAACCAGACCATTCCCCAGGACCATTGTTTCGCACTTATGCCAATTCAGCTTCTGCCCAGAGCACTGTTCATACCATCCTACAGCCTCCTTAAGTTCCACAACATCCACAATGATGCCCAGGCCCACCACCATATCTAGTGCTCCCAAATGAATCAAATCAATTCGAATCGAATCGAATTGAGGGTCATTCAAATCGAATCAAATTGGGAATTTTTCAATTCGAATTAAGTTCAAATTGAATCGAATTCAAATTGAATTGAGGGTCCAATTCGAACCCTATTTTTCGAAATGTAATAACTTGACGAATACACGTCCAAATTCAATGATCTTTAGCATTTTAGATTCTCCTATATAAGAGGAATCTAACAAGCTAAAGATAATTGAATTTGGACGTGTATTCGTCGAGTTATTACATTTAGAAAAACAGGGTTTGAATCAGAACTCGAATTGAATTCCTTTGATTCGATTGAATCAAATTGAGTTTGGGTCAAATTCAATTCGATTCAATTTGTTGGGAGCACTAACCATATCATCAGCAAAAGCTCCCACTTTCCAGTTCATGCCCAGTATAGTCAGCCCTTCAACTCTCCTCCTGACTCTGTCCAACAATGGCTCCAAGGACAGAGCATACAGAATGGGAGACAGGGGGTCCCCCTGAGGAACTCCCCACCCCAGAGGGAAGGCTACTCCTCTGTGTCCATTCACCATAATTGCTGCCTGACTATCCTCCAGAAGGCAGACAATTGCATTACCCAGCTCCTCTGGAATCTCAATCCTCTCTAGAACCTTCCTCAACCAGACTCACTGCACCCTATTGTAGGCTTTCTTCTGGTCCAAGAAGACTAACCTTTCATCCACCCCAGCAGCTCTTGCCCCTTCGATAACTCTATGCACCCAGGCTGTACCATCTCTAATCAATTATCCCCCCACAAAGCCTTGCTGCTCTTCCCCCAGGACCTGTTGTGCCACTACTTGCAGTCTTGCTACCAATACCTTCATGACCAACTTTCTGTCCATATCCAGGAGTATGATTGGTTGCCAATTCTTCCAGTCCTCCCTCTACCCCTTATCCTTATATAGCAGTGCCACCAACCCCAACTTCTGACCACCTAGCCAAACCCTGGACTCAATCACCTCATCACACATATCTCTCATTTCCTGCCACACTTCCTCCACCTTCACCATCTTCTTCCAGAAGTTCCATGGCAGCCCATCCTCTCCAGGGGCAGAGTAGCTGCCAGGACCTGTAGAATCTCCTCCTCTCTCACCAGTCTTGTCAGCTCCCCAAGCCCCTCCACCTCTAGGGGGCACCAGTCTTCCAAGCATTTGGCAATGGCTTCACTGCTTGCTCCTCCTTCCTCCTCACTCCACAACTTCCTCCAATGACTCTTAAGCTCCCCAAGGATCCCCTAGACTCCAGTCACCAAACAGCCATCCTCTCTGAAGATCCCCTCCCATCTCTGCTTCACTCTCCTCACCCTAAGCAGCCTAGAGAGATACTTGGCCAGCCTCTCCCCTTCCTCTAGCCCCTGCCACCCAAGCCTTACCACCATGCCCTGCACTCAGCTCTCCTCTTCTATCCTCCAGACTCTCTTCAGCTCCTCAATCTCCATCCTCACTCATGTCTCCTGCCAATCCTCCTCCTCCTCCTCTCTCCTATATCCCTTCAACTCTGCCCACCACCATAATAGCTGCTCCATCTGGTGGGATGCCCATTTCCCCTTCATCTGCTGAAACCTTCCTCTCTGCTTCCCTGCCTCACCCCAGTACATCCTTGCCACCTCCTTCAGCTTCACCCACCATAGCCCCACCAGAGCTCCTTTCTCCCTCCATCTAGCCATGCTAGATACTACTTCTCCCTTTCATCTCTCCCACAAGTCCCCATCTACCAGCAGAGTGCAATTGAGCCACCAATGTCCAGGCCCCTCCCCACTACCCCCAAAGTTCCCCTGCCCTAGCACCCCCCAGTGGTCTGACCAGGGGCACCAGACTACCCCAAGTTCCTGCCAAACATCTTCACCCCAGTAGTTAGCTGAGAGTAACCAATCAATCCTCATCCCAAGTCCATCAACTCAATGGGTGAAAACTTTATCCATTCCCCACTTGGACCTTGCCACATCACCTAGAGTGCTCAGCCTCTCAATCTCCTCCCACCTGCCCAGCCCACCACTGTGACCCACCACTTCTGCTCCTCTATCAGACTGATCCAGAGTGGCATCCTGCACTATATTGAAGTTCTCCCCCAGGATATCCACCCCAGCCTTCATCAGTGACCCCTCTTCCAGCAGCCCTTCCAACCAGTCCACTCTCTCACCCTGAACTGCCAGACAGTAACATGATTCAACCACTATTGGGCCCCACTCCGGCCTCCTCCACATTCCTCAAACTAGACAATTGCCCCAACCCCCAATGTCTACCAGTTCTCCCCTACCCCTGCATATTAGAATTCCAACACTTCCACACCATTCAGCCACCCCCCCCCCATTCTCTAGTCCAATTCAACCTGTCCTCTTTCTTTTCACATCTTACATCCTGTAGCAGAAAAAGATCTGCTTCTAAGCTTTATAGCCATTCGAACATATTCTGTTGACGCCTTACAACCTGCAGCCCATTGACATTCAAAGACAAAATGTTAGTTATACTGTTTATAGGGAAAAATATTTATAGATAGTGCCATTCGTCTAACTCCTTCAAACTTCCAGCTTGATGTCCATCCTAGATAGGTCCAAGAGGTACTCTGCCTCCACCTCATCCTCCTCAATCTCGTTCCTCACCAAAGCAGCCACAATCTCCTGAGCATTCACATCATCTTTCTCCTCTGCTTCTTCTCTGTAGTCCTCATAGACCGACTTCCACAATTCTGCCCCATCCTTCATCACCCAGCAGTCTTCCACTACTTGCTTAGCCTCTTTCCTCAACTTGGCTTCCCTCTTTGCATCTACCTAATACCCCTTCTCTACCAACAAGATTGCCATCACCTCCATCAATAGTTTGTCCACCACTCTCTCTCCCACCAAGATTCCCTGCCACTCCACTCTCCCCAGGATCCGGAAATCTACCTCCACCAGTTTGTCTGCTACCAGATCATTGAGAGTGGCCAACAGCCAACCTGCCCCCCCAATATGACCAGCACCTGGGGTCATCAGTCTCTTGTTTACCTTGGGCCCATCATCTCTCTCAGTATCTGTGCCCTCAACTCTACCAGAGAGCTCTCCCTCCACCCCTACCACCAATCCTTCAAGAGTGACATCTGGAACTCCAAAGCTCACATACTGTGTCCCCTTCATCATCACATTCTCTCTTTCAGTCTCTTGCCCCATACCATCATTTGAGGTCACTCCTATTCCAGGCAGGCCCCCCTCCTCCTCATCCAGATCAATGAAGAATTCTGGCTCATTCTCTTCAATAACCTTCTTCTACCAAGGAGTATGCTGCAATGTCTCAAGACCACCAGGACTATCAGTGATTCCTGGTGGGAGAACTATCTCTGTATCTGCCTTCTCCTTAAGGCTCACCAGTAGATCCTTCTGCATCCGCCTCCTCTGCTCCCTCTCCCATATCTTCTTATCCACTCACACCTTTTTGCCATTGATCTCCTCTACTACTATCACTTCCTCAAAGGCCTCTCAGGCCTTCACCCTCTGCTCCACAGCCCCTTCCAGTTCCCACAATGCTGTCAGTAGATCCTCTTCCTCCTTCTTAGTCCCCCTCACCCTCAATACCTTGCACTCAACTGGACCCCACTTCATAGCCCTTGACCAGTCACCTGCCTTCCCCATCACCTTCCTTCCAGCCACCCTCAGTTACACCTCCACATCTTCTGTCCTGAATGTCATCTCTTTCTATATCTGAAAGCCAATATCAACAATATCTCCAAACTCTCTCATCACCTCACCAACCTGACCCCTAGTCTCCTCTACCGACATCATAGGGACCCCCTTGACCACTAGGTGCACCACCCTAGAGTCCTAGTACAAGTATCTCAACATCGGCACCACAATCTCACCAACAGTAACTCCCTTCACCAGTGCCTCCACCAGGTATTTCTTCTCTACAAATCCCACCTCAACTCTCTCCAGCCCTTTCAGAAACTTCACTGATACCACATCTACTAGCTACTTCTCCAGTAGCCCCAAGACCATCTTTGCCATCACCACCAGGCCCCAGAAGCTCACTGTGACCACAAATTTGGAGATTGACTTCTTGAGTAATGGCACCACTACCAGCCCCATTACACCATCTGACAGATCATCCCTGTGCACTGGCCCTGATCCCCCCAGGCTCTCCTTGCCACCATCAGCAGTTACATCTGGATTTTTATCCAGATTGGCCATCACACCACCATCAGCAGTCCCACCCACTATGCCAGTCACACCTCCCCCAGCCCTCCCCTTCCCTCCCCCAGAGAGCACTCCTCCAGTACTTCCAGACTTCCCCTTCTTCTTCCCTACTATCTTCCATTTCTCAGCTCCTTCTCCTCCTTCTCTACCCTTGACTACCACTGCAAAGCTCACTGCTCCACCATCTCCAGTCTTCCTGCTCGACTCCTGTCCCCCTCCCACTCCTCCACCTGTTGATAGTCCAAAGAACTCTGGCTCCAGCCCTATCCCTCTCTTGCCAAACTGCCATTTGAAGGCCGGCCCATCCCCCATACCAGTATGCTTGCCAGAACCTTGCTTGGTCACCATCACCTTAAGAGTTTTCTTCTAGAAATGATGTAAATTATATCAAAAAGGTGTGTGTGGAATTTGTATAATATGAAAGTTACTAGAGAGAGATGTTGTGGAGGGAGTTTATCAGTCCTCTGTCTGTATCCAAGCTGTTCAAGGATTGGAGAATGTCATTAAAGATAATTAGCCCCTATTTTATCCTCTCACCACTTGGCCAGCACTTTTCCCTTTTGAAGAACAGAATGATGAAGTCACACTCCAGCAAGTGTTTGCCACTAATGAAGGGTACTATACTGTTTAAAGCTGACAAATATCCTTATACCAAATTTGGCTGGCCAACACTTTCATCAGCACCCCTAACCCCCATGTCAGTAGTGTAAATATCTGTCGCATTGTGTGAGCCAATAGCACATCCATATTCAGTGTAAACATCTGTTGCATTGTGCGAGCCAATGGTACATCCATATTCAGTATTACTATCCTTCACATCTATATCCAGCAGTAAACATTTGTCGCAGCCTGCAAACCAATAGCTTAGCCACATAACATAGTAGCCACACTATAGTTAGCCACAGATAGCTAGCAAACTTGTATATAAAATAGCCCCCAAAGAACGAGAGAATAAACCTCAGTCAGTTGAAGTTTGAAGTAAAAAGAAGTTTACAAAGAAACCACTGCCTCCAAGAGAACCAGAATTCTGAGAACAAGATAACAATCTAGAGCATTAAAGCTCAGAAGTTTGAGTTAAAGAATTACTCTTGCCATGACCCAACTGCCCTGCTTAATTTAAGAAAGCCGCCAAGTTAAAGGTAATTGACTGCTATGAATATTCAAGTTTCAAGACTGCCATTATGATATGGAAGACCACTGCCACTTAAGGAAGTTGCCAGGAAACCGTCACCAAGATCCTGCTAGTCACGCATTCAGACTGACTGCCCATTCGAACCATCATTCGGACTACACATTCAGACCGCATTCTGAGATTCAAGAACAAGACCCAGCCAAGGAACCCAAGAATACCCACCATATAGGATACTAGACTGACGCCCACCAGCACAGTCGCCATTCACCCAAGTTAACAAGTCAGATGGACGAGCAAGCTATCAACCTCCATTTTCTTTACCTGCTGTGCCACGAGCTGTCAAATAGCCGTCAAGAGTTACCAACCGATTGACCAACCATCACGGACCCTCTGCATATTCAAGATACAAGTCCCTACAAATGATAATTACCTGCATATAATCCAAGCCCTCAGTTAGCAAGTAATCGCCACAAGGAAAATCCATCAACCACTAAACAACTGAGCCATCAATGTCTAATCTCTGATGACTTTTCGAACAACTCATCATGTGATCTCCGACCTGTAAATGCACCTCATACACACCATGTACTTCACCAAGTGGCACAATTAAGCTGCACTTAAAGCTTATAGTTATATAAATTGCATGCCATACTACCCTCCCACTCTAACTCTTGCAAATATAACCTCCTCTCTAACAATATGCACCCTTCCCCCACTCTTGTTACAGATGGTCTCCATCAACTTTCTATAGTAACTCCTTTGTGGGCCCCACCCTTTCTGCCAATCTGATAACATATCCACCAAAAGTCCCTCCCATCTTATCTCCTTTTCCTTCCTTGTTATTAATCTGCTCTCCTCAAAAACCACCTGCCAGTGTCCTGCAAAGCCCCACCCAGACTGCCAATGCCCACCCCAGTATCAGCCACTCATTATCAATCCCTCCCAACATGCACATCTTCAACACCTCTCAGTGATCAGCCCTATGATTCCTATAAACCCCACCCATTCATCTTTCTATCATCACTCAGAAACTATCCAGAACCTCATACTTCCTAAGCCAATGTTCTGGAGTCTGTACCACCCCCCCCTCCTACCCCACTTTCCAGTATTCCTCACACTCAAAGTTCCCTCCCAGCATCAAATGCTCCAACCTGAAGTTTAATATAACATTCTGCCATAGCACTCTCTACCAAACCACCCAGAATTTGGAGGGCATCTACTTCTTCATTTCCATCCCCCAGGTTCACAGTCCACTTCTTCTCAATCCCCACATGCTGTCACCCCTCCAGCCATAAGTCCTGTTCCATCCAACAATGACTTTCTACTTCAGCCCCCAGATCAAAGTCTATTACTGGTACCCTTCTCAGCAGCAGTCTATGTTACTGCTACATCTCTGCATTCTGCTGCTCAGCCTCAATAAGGCCTTCTCACCTAATGCTAATCCTATGTGCCCTCTCAGCCACTCCTTATCAGAACTCCCTATATCAGAGCCTTCTATTTTCCCCTCCCTCCATCAGTGCTGGTAGGTCTCCAGATGATTCCTGGGGGGCATACCTCACCTCTCATACCTTCTGCATCAGTGGGACCCAGCTGCCTCCTTTTAGTACCACTACTCTCTTCAACTACCAGGCATGAAAGCAGTGCAGTCATTTAGAGAAGTCAATCAGCCCCAGGCCCCCCCTCTCCACTGGCAATGCCAAGACCTCCCACTTGATCTGACTTCTGCAGCCTGCTCAAATCCACTCTCTTGCCAGCTTCAACAACCTTTTGACCACTCATGCTGGAAAGCCCAAGTGATATGCCAGGTACTATAGCTTCAGTATCTAGTAAATGTTCAGTATAGTTACCCTATAAGCCAGAGAGATATGCCACCCTCTCCAGCTCCTCAGTGCATCTCCCCATGCCCCCACCTTGGCCTCCCACTAGGCCTTAGGTAGTACTGACCTATACACCAAGAGAAAAATCCCCAGATACTATACTGCCTTCCCAGGAAGAATGTAATATTTTAGTATAGTTTACTTCTTTTCTTTGTCTTTTCTAGTATCTTCTGTAACCTTCCAGCATCTTCCGAATACTTAGAAATCCTTTCTTGGCACCAAGCCTTAGCTAGAACATTCTAGTCATTGCTATTCCAGTTTTAGCTAGTCCCAGAACTTCATGGAACATTGTGGAACTTTATTTGTCATCTTTGCTAAGAACTTTCCTTTTGGCATTTCCATTGATTTCTTAGATCCTTTTGGATCCTTCTTTTAGATCTTGTATAAATATCCTCTCTATTCTCATGAATAAAGCTCAGAATATTTTCTTCCAGAAATCACATGATCTTCCAGAACTCTGAGTAACTCTTTGAGCTACTTTGAACTTCTAGAATTAAGTTGCTTCCTCACTTAGAAACTAGAACTATTATACTTGGTAGCAGCAGTTAAGTTACACCTTGCCTAAGCAAGAAACCTCTCAAGAATCTATCACAACACCATATCCAGGGATGCTAATGTCTGGGACAATAGCTCTTACAATAACTATGTCTCACAGAATGTACCCTACATTCAACAAGAAGAAGAGGAGAAACAGCCAATTCCTACTCAGTCATCTAAGACTATCAAAAGTCTTTTGTATACTATATTGACTCAGATTTCCCAACTTCAAGACTGCTTGGACAAGAAGGAAGGCAAGACTCCTATGTAGTCTATATCTGTACCTGTGCCGATATCTCTGGTGACAGTCACCATTAAGTCTCAGAAGTCTGATATCTTTGATGGCCAAAGAGAAGGACTGTCTACTAATGCTTGGCTTTTCCAATTAGAGTAGTATAGTGAACTGACCCATTTGGATGAAGCAGTACTAGTCCAATTTGCCACTATACTCCTTTGAGAGAATGCTGCAATCTGGTGGCAAAATCATATCTAGAACACATGATACTCTGGCTGAATCAAGGTCTGGGATGAATTCTCAGATGTTATTCAAGGCCAATTCAAATCTGTCAACAGCACTAAGATCATGCGAGACCACCTGGAAAACATCAAACAACTCAAGTCTATGCAAGTATACAATGCACAATTCCTGTCTATCCTACTGAAGCTACCTCATATCACCAAAGACAAGAAGGTTGACAAGTACATCCAAAGTCTGAAAGGACAAACTCAAGTTTGTATTGAACTTGAAGAACCCAAAGACCTAGACACTGTAATGAAAATTGCTGATAGATTTGACATCATTACTTATGGTAACTACTTCAAGCAGAAGAGACCACCATTCAACAACAACCACAGAAGGGAGGAAATCAAAGTCAGAACTGTTGGACCTGCCCTCATGGATCTAGACACTATCAACAAGAACAAGAAGAACAAGCTTACACCTAAGGAAAAAGAGCACCTCAAGAAGGCTGGAGTCTGCTTCTTTTGCCATCAGCCTGGCCACATTGCTACAAAATGTCCCAAAAAGACTACCAAACCCAAGAGGATCCTGGTCCTGTTGAAAGATACTCAAGGTCAATCAGTCAAACAAGAAGTTGTACTCAATTTCATATGAGTCAACCCCAAGGCTCAGATTCCTCAACCATAGTCAGAAGAAGCCATTGGTTTAGACCTTCAATCCATACAACAAGTTACTATTCCTGCTTATAAAAGAAGGCTCATTCCAACTAGTCTTATAGTTGAAATACCCAAGGAACATTATGTAATAATTGTACCAAGATCTGGTCTCAGTATCAAGCACTCACTGGATATTAGTGCTGGAGTCATTAATCCTGACTTCTGAGAAGAAATGCAAGTCCTATTAGTCAATAACAAGAACCAGCCATATACCATCAATAAAGGTGACAGAATTGTACAGCTCATTCTAAAGCAAGCTACTCTGCCTGTCATCAAAGAAGTCACCAAGTTATCTCCAACCAAGTGAGATCAGAAAGGCTTTGGCAGCACTGATCAAGTTGCTAGCATAGCTAAGAACCAAGCTAACTCAATGCTCATCTTCAAAGGTCTAGTCAAAGGTCAAGAACTAGATGTCCTCATAGACAGTGGAGCTGTTGGAAACTTCATTAACAAGAATCTCATTGACAAACTTAAGATTCTCACCAAACCAACCAGCAAGAATGGTGGAGTTACCACTGCTGATAGCACCACTCTGCCAATTGACTCAATTGCTGCTAAACTTCCCCTTAAGATTCAGAAGTACTGGGAATATTTAGATTTTGAAGTAGCACCCCTAGGAGATCATGACCTGATCTTAGGTAAACTCTGGTTTATGCAACACAATCCACACATCGATTGGATCAAGAATGAAGTTACTCTGATTTAAGATGGAGCCAACATTACCATCAAGCCTGACAAGACTCAGACAAAAACTCTGATTGCAACTCTCTCTGCAATTCAGTTCAAGAAGGTCCTCAAGAAAGCTATCAGTGCCTTTATTGCAATAATCTGACCCAAGAAAGAGGATAAGAAGCTATCAATCAGTGAAAGCATCAAACTACTACTGAATAAGTACAAGGATGTCTTTCTGGACAAACTGTCTGGTCTACCACCATCAAGAGACCATGATCACGAAATCAAGCTAGTACTAGATGCAGCTACTCCCAAGAAGAAAATGTACTACATATCACTACTTGAAATTGAAGCAGTCAAGAAAAAACTCAACAAACTTATCAAACAAGGAGCCATTCAGCCAAGCAAGTCACCCTTTGACTCCCTAGTCCTATTTGTCAAGAAGAAGGATGATACCTTGTGAATGTGTATAGACTACCACACACTCAATAAGATTACTATCAAGAATCATTACCCACTACTACTCATCAATCAAATCTTTGATGCCCTCAAGAATGCAAAGTACTTTACCAAAATTGATCTTATCTCTAGATATCAACAAATTCAAATCAAGTCAGAAGACATATCTAAGACTGCCTTCATGATACCATTTGGACTTTATGAATTCCTAGTTATGGCCTTTGGCCTCACCAATGCACCAGCAATCTTTTAAGATCTCATGCAAACTGTTTTCAAGGATCAGCTCTATAACTTTGTACTCATGTATATTGATGATATCCTGATCTTCAGTGGTACTGAAGAAGAATACCTCAAGCATATTGAACAAGTTCTTAAGATCCTCTGTGAACACAAGCTATATGCAAAGCTCAAGAAATGTGAATTCTTTAAGGATCAAGTTGAATACCTTGGACACATTGTATCAGCCAAAGGAATTCAAGTAGACCCAAGGAAAATACAAGCCATTGAACAGTGGCCTGTACCAGCAAGTCTCACTGAACTTAGGTCCTTCCTTGGTCTGGCTGGATACTACTATTGATTTTTCAAGAACTTCTCTGGTATAGTAGAATCTTGAACAAACCTCCTGTGAAAGGAACCCAACTCTGACCACTATGTTCCCTACATCTGGGACACCTTCTGTCAACAAGCTTTCCAAGAACTCAAGAACTGTCTGACCCATACACCTGTCCTTCGAAACATGGACCTGAACTTAAAGTTCATACTTACTACTAATGTATCTAACTTCACAATTGGTGCAGTCATCTCTCAAGATGATGGTCAAGGACATAGACTTATTGCCTTCAAGTCAAGGAAATTGTCCCCTATAGAACAAAAGCTAGCTACTCATGAAAAGAAACTCCTGGCAATCATTCATGCCCTCAAGACCTAGCAATACTACCTAGAAGAAGTTGAGTTTGACATGATCACCAATCACAGGTCCCTTCAGTACATCAATGCCCAACTAACTCTATTCCATCAATAAGCCAAGTGGAGTCAGTTACTTCAGACCTTTACTCCAAACATCATCTATAAGCCTAGCAAAACCCTGGTTGTACCAGATATGCTCTCAAGAAGGCCTAACCTTGCTGCTATTTTACAAGTCACTGTGGCACCTGAATTCCTTAATTAGATCAAGATGGCATACAAATAAGACTCTCTGGTTCTACAAAAGGATACTAAGGAATTCAAGGAAAAGTACACTTTCAAGGACAATCTTATGTACTATCAAGACAAGGTCTACATTCCTGCCAATCCTGAACTATGATATAAGATCCTTTATGAACATAATGACTCCCCACTAGCTGGTTACCTTGGAACTGAGAAGACCATCAAGAACATTCAATGTGACTACTACTGGTCCAATATGCTTAAGAAAATCAAGGAGTATGTTCAAAGCTAAAATCTTTACCAAAGAAACAAGTCAAGTAATCAAATGTCTGTCAGTCTTTTACAACCATTGCCAATTCTGACCAAGAAGTTTGAACAAGTCACAATGAACTTTATTGTATAACTTCCATGAACCAAATTAGGCTATAATACCATTATTATATTTATGGACCATCTTACTAAGATCACAATCACTGAGCCAACCACAATCAATGCCACTGCCTCTGAAATCATGAGAATCTTCTTCAAGTCTATCTTCCACCAATATGGACTTCCCTGAGTAATCATCAGTGACTGCGACCCCAAATTCACAAGTCACTTCTGACAAGTACTCTTCAAGACCCTTGGAACTCAAATTGCTATATTTACTGCCTTCTACCCTCAAACTGATGGACAAACCAAGCAAATGAATAGAATACTTAAATAAATGCTCAGAAACTATATGTCTTATGAGCAAGATGATTGGGACCATTACCTGACCTATGCTGAGTTTACTTACAATAATGCCATCCAATCATCTACTGGCCTTTCCCCTTTTCAGTTACTATATGGTCAAAATCCTGAGACCCCTGCAAGCCTAGTCTCATTTCAACAATCCAGTCATACATAAGTCCCCACCACCTAGAACCTTATTGACAAAATGAATTCCCTTCTCAAGATTACTACTATAAATCTGCAAAAGACTCAATAATATCAAACTAAGTATGCAGATAAGAAACAATGTAATGTCATCTATACTATTGGAGATATGGTTCTACTCAAAGCCAACAACATCAAGGCCCAATCTCAAGTCAACTACCAGTCAGCCAAATTCTAGCCCAAGTATCTTGAACCCTTCAAGATCACCAAACAAGTCTCTACTTACTCTAATCATCTCAGTCTACTGACAACCATATGTATACATCCAGTATTCCATGTATTATAACTCAAGGCCTGGAACCAGTCACCCCCTTACCCTGGCTGAATTCCAATACCCTCAGTACCAGTTATGGTTGAAGACTACATTGAGTATAAAGTCGAGAAAATCTTAGACAAATGAGTCCAATACTGTTACACAGAATACCTAGTCAAGTGGATGGGCTATCCCGAATATAACACTATCTGGGAACCTGCCACCAATCTCAAGAACTCCCAAAACCTCATTCAAGAGTTCAAGCAAAAAGGAACTCATTGACTGCTCATGAGATTCTCCCCTTGGATAGTAGATAATATACTGTACTAATCAGATACATTATACATCAGAGAACTTTAAGGGATATAGCATCAGCAACAAGATTTACAGAAGAACTCTGCAAAGCCTACAATCAATGAGATTCAAACTAATTCTCATTCAATTAAGATAATACTTTAGTCCTTGTCTTATACAAGGATGGCCAGTCCTTGCTAATGAGCCAATATATTTTATTTATATTTCCTTTTGGTTTTATTTTCTTGTGTTACTTTCTGAATTCAATGAGGACATTTATTCTTAAGGAAGGAGAGATGTAACATTTTAGCATAGTTTACTTCTTTTCTTTATCTTTTCTAGTATCTTCCATAACCTTCCAGCATCTTCTGAATGCTTAGAAATCCTTTCTTGGTACCAAGTCTTAGCTAGAACATTCTAGTCATTGCTATTTCAGTTTTAGTGAGTCTCAGAACTTTATGGAACATTGTGGAACTTTATTTGTCATCTTTGCCAAGAACTTTCCTCTTGGCATTTCCATTGATTTCTTAGATCCTTCCAGATCCTTCTTTCAGATCTTGTATAAATATCCTCTCTGTTCTTATGAATAAAGCTCAGAATATTTTCTTACAGAAATTACAAGATCTTCCAGAACTCTGAGTAACTCTTTGAGCTACTTTGAACTTCTAGAATTAAGTCACTTTCTTATTTAGAAACTAGAACTATTATAGAGAATGATAGTACTAATAATCTCTCTAATCAAACCATTCTCCAGGACTATTATTTCATACTTGTGCTAGTTCAGCTTCTGTCCAGAGCACTATTCATACCAACCTACAGCCTTCTTGAGCTCCCCCACATCCTCAGTGGTGCCCAGACCCATTACTATATTATCTGCAAAGGCTCCCACTTTCCAATTTATGTCCAGCACAGTCAGTCCTTTGATCCTCTACCTAATTCTATCCAACAGTGGCTCTAAGGATAGTATATATAAGATAGGTGATAGGGGATCCCCCTGTGGCACTCTCTGCCTAAGTGAGAAGGTGACTCCCCTGTGCCCATTCACTATAATTGCTGCCTGACTCTCCTTCAAAAGGTGAACAATAGAGCTCCTCAGACCTCTAGTGATTCCAATCCTTTCCAGTACCTTCTCCAACCCCCCCAAATAAACCTTACCCTATTACCCCCCAATGATCTGACCAGAGACACCATATCACATCAAGTTCTTTTCAGACATCTACCCCCCAGCAATCTGCTGTGGGAATCCAATCAATCCACATTCCTAGCCCCTCTACCCAATGTGTAAACACTACTTGACTACCCCACTTTGATCAGTCTGCATCCCTCAGGATACTCAGATACTCTATCTCTTCTCATCTAGCCAATCTACCACTTCAATCAGTAACTTCAAGCTCATCATCAGATTGATCCACTGTAGTATCTCTGACTATATTAAAGTCCCTGCCAAGTACATCAACCCCAGTCTCTACCAATATACTATTGTTTAGTAGCTCCTTTAACCAAACTACTTGCAACCCCTATATGGCCAAACAGTAGTAAGATTTTCACCACAACTGACCCCCATCCTGGTCTTACCCATATCTCTTATAGAAAAGATTATAGAATATTTAAGAAAAGATAAAGAAAAGAAGTAAACTATGTTAAAATATTATATAAGTTCTATACTTAGTTATATATATTCTATACTTAATCAGTATTATCATTTTGCATTTAGTTGGATT
>RQIL01041547.1:0-16034 GCA_003951145.1 Jimgerdemannia lactiflua | reverse complement strand
GCTGATGATAAATGAACTAAGAGCTTTGAATATGATAATATGTGTATTAGAAATTATATTTAAATATTATGATATATGGATATATTTAATTAGTTGATATTAAACTATATTTTGACTATATTTCTAGATTTTGGGATCAGCCAGCTTATTGATATGCCTTTAAATACATACATATACATATTTACAAATGGTTTTGGGGTCTAAAGCACCTCTTTTAGGCACTATGAGATCTTTATCTCTTGAAAAAACTCTCTCTATAGGTGCACTTATTACTAGGATAGCTAAATAGTCATGTGCCATTTTTGCTAGATTTGGGTAATCTCTGCTATGGCCCTAATGTTTCTAATGAATTAAATTAAATTAGAGAAACTTGAATAATATTTTAAATTAGACCTATAATATTTCGAATTAGACCAACTCACTTATCACCAAAATAATGTATCAACTCTTGGTTGAAATTTAACAGTTTCACTTTTCAAATAATTATCTAACTCCTCTTCAGGATTTGTTGTCAGTTTTTGTCTTTTGTTATGTATATGTTTAAATAGCTCAGCAATGTTATCAATATCAATGTCATCTCCTATTTCAGTATAATCTTCAGAACTTGGATGATAAACTGATAGAGGGGCATAGTTATTATTATAGACTATATCAACAGTTTTTTCAGCCACATCAATCCAAATAGTTTCTCAATTGTGGTTTGAATAATATTGTAGTTTAAGCTTAAGATCAAAAACTGGTTCTCATTTAAAGAATAAAATAAATTTTGAAATAAATTCATAGTTCAAAATTTCAAAATAGTCTTCAGCAATAAGTAAATTTCAAAATATTTACTTACTAATACTAATATAATAAATCAGATGATCTGTTATTGAATAGTATTTTTTCAACTTATCAATAGCTGTTATTAGTGTCTGTTGAATGAGAGTATTTGGCTCTTCAGTTTCTTCTGGTTCTGCTATATAATTTCGAATTACTTGATCATTATTCTCCAACATATCTAGTAAAAAGTTGTAAATCAGAATAGCAGAATAAATTATTGGATATTTTTACTGAGTTGTAAGATCTATTGCATGTTGAAAACTCTTTAATATCAAAATGATATCTTTTAGTAACTGTAAAGTACAATCTCCAATAGTATATTATTGCAAATCTTTATCAGCTATAACTGTTAAATTTAAGGACTATTAATAAAAATTAATTTATTAGATTAGACTCAGGTGCAGTGGACCCATATCACTCAACAAATTAAATATAATTAAATATAATTACCTCTGATAATTTGATGGCTCATTCAATCATAAAATATATCAAGTTCCACTAAGTCTTAATGTCCAAAATAAGTTATTTTGGATAGTTAATTTCATAGACTTTACATTGTGCAATAAATCTCTTATGATACTATGGTAATGATCAGATCTTAATGATACACATTCAGAGACTTGAAATTATTCTCCATTATCATTAGCCTTCAGACATATTAAAAAGGCTTGAACAGCCAGATTAATAATATGAGTCATACAGTGTATATATTATATTGACTAATAGTTGAGATTATGATCAAACTTCATTCCAATTATTTGAAAAAACATATTATTGTTGGATATATTATTTATTATTATAGCCAATATCTAGAGTGAAAAATCAATAATTCAAAATGTAAGATAACTATTTTTTAAAAACCCAACTTTTATCAAAGACTCAACCTTTTTAAAAACCCAATCTTTTTCAGAAATTTGACCTTTTTTGAAATTTGAAAAAATAACCTTTTTTGAATATCTAACCTTTTGACCTTTTTTGAAAATCCAATCTTTTTGAAAACCTAACCTTTTTTGAAAACCCAACCTTTTTTGAAAATCTGACCTTTTCAAAAACCTCTTTTAAAAGGCTTACTCTCTTTTTATATATTTTTATCTATATATCAAAATTTCAAATATAACTCCCAAAGGTACCAGCAAGATTTTTGCTAAAATGAGATTCTGATAGCTTAATAAAATCAATCAATATATAGTTGAGTTGCCAATTTTAACAAATCCAATGTGCATTAATTCCAAGAAATACTATGATGGTTGACCCGAAATAGTAACAAGAATCAGGGGAATAGACATTTGATTGTGGTACCCAACCCAATTCTCAATATAGTATAGCAATCATTTCTACAACTGTAGAAACTTTAGCAATTGTAGAAACTCTATAGATGTAAATCTTTTATGATTGTAGAAATCTTAGCAGATGTAGAGGATTTACAGTTGTAAAAAAATAACTTATAGGAAATATAGTCATAACTTAGCTACCTCATAGTTAGCAAAACTGTATAAATAACTCAGTATCTTTGAGTGAATAAACTTCAGATCGAAAGTGTTAGCATAAAGAACAAGTATACTGATAAAGGACCTTTGAGATTACCTCTTTGATATATTTGGCCTCACAAAACTACTGACTCTAGGAGTCAAGAAGACAAGAATTCAAGATAAGAAATCTAATGTACTTGCTAAGTTCAGCATCCACTACGTTACAACTTGGTGCCCATTAGCTGGTGATTCAAGACAAATCCCTCACTTTCAAGCTGAACAATAAACAACTGCTATAAGAATCCACACAATACAATCAGACAGAATAGATATGAGACTACTCATATTCCATGGATATACCTCCAATGAATCAATCATCACCTTTATTGATGACTTTGAGCAGTATGCTACTGTTAGGACCTTAATTGCAATACAGCAAGTAGCCCTACTCCCTGTAAGCCTTTGAGGCCCAGCAAGAACTGCCTTTACTGCAGTCAACCATTCAGGAGCTGATGACCCAGCAACACTATTAGCCATGAAGACTTGGCTTCGAAATACCTACTATTTGTCAAGGAATGACTGAAGATCCAAACACATTCTATACAAGGATCCGGCATCAAATAGTCCTTGCTGACTACCCTGATGCAGTTCAAGACCAAGTGGCTGAAAATACCTTCATGAAGGGTATCCACCAAGAAATTGCCTTAGCCATCCGATCTACTCCAATGGTACTAGACCTGGTACAGAAAGTCACCTATGCTCAAAGATACTGAACCGCTAGGCACCCACAAGGCCATATAATGGAAAGAGTAACTGGAGTAAAAACTGAACCAAGGAATACCCACATAGTCCCAACCACCATAGTCAATAGGAATACTCAACAACAACAATCACTATCTCAAGAACCAAGGAAGGCCGATCCAATGGAGGAACTCACCAAACAGTTTGCAGAAATGACCACACATCTCAGCGATGTAGTCAAAGAGTTCAAGAAATAGCCAGTACAGAAGTTTGCTGCCACAAATAAAAGACAATTAATAACTTGCTAAAAATGTAAAGAAGAAGACCATTATGCCTCAGAGTGTATGGCAGAGAACAAGTGCAAGGCACAGCTAAGCAATGTAGCTAGAAATCGAGAATAGGCAAACACTATTATCTTCAAAGAAATTGGAGAATTGGAGGAGGAGCAGGAGGAATGGGAAGCTTATCCTACTACCTCAAGCAAGAAAGACAACTGAGCCACCCCTTACAAGAAGCCTGTGGGTAGACCTCCAAAGAAGACCCAAGCACAGACAAAGCAGACAGAAGTAGCCACTGAAAAAGAGACCCAGCAAAGCGAGATTGACCAAGACATAGAGCTGGAACAAGATGCTGAGCTGGAATAGGCAGTAGAAGACATTATCCAAAACACCACACCATCAAGTGAAGGAAAGAAGGAGTAGAAGTTGTGCAAGACCAAGACTTTCAAGTATGATATCTTCAAGGACCTCAAGGATCAAAAGGTCAATACAACCTTTGGTCAACTGGCAGAAATTCTGACTTTCAGACAACAAATGAGGACAGGAATCTTAGATATCAGCAAGGACCAAGGCTGGAGAATAGTTGAAGCCAATAATGCACAAGAAGACTCAGATGAAGAAAGTGAAGACAATCAGAAAACATCAGCTTATGCTACTTGTCAGATTGAGGACCGAGTCTTTGAAGCCATCATTGATACTGGAGCAGGAGGATGTCTCATCACTAAGAAGGCAGTAGACTGCCTGGGTTGGGAAATAGAAGAAGCCACCAAACTGGTATTCATCACAGCTGATGGAATGCAAGCAATACCCTTGGGAAAGATCCGGGATATCCCAATCAAGTTTGGAGAAGCCACCATCCCAGTGGATGTTATTGTCACCATTGCAACCAACTATAATATCCTTATTGGCAATCAATGGCTTCACAAGGCCAAAGCAATGATTGACCTCAGTGCCCAAAAGATGCAAATCGTCTATCAGGGAAAGAAGATCAGAATTCCCATCAATGTCCACAAAGGAGTCCACCCCAAAATGGAGAAAGAACAGGAAGAAGAAGCCTATATGGTCACCATGAAAAAAGGAAAAGGCAAGCAGCTAACAGATGAAGAATGGTATATAAGAATCACAGATGGATACACTCCATAAGAAAGGTGCCCCCATGGTGAAGGGATGTACTGTGCCCAACATTTGGATTGCTGCTACTCCTATATCATTAAGGTGAAGAAGATCACCAACAAGCCAAAGAAGGACCAAGAGGAAACATAGGATGGCCCACCAGAGCTATTGAATGATAGTGATGATGAGGAGGAAGATATCATAGTAAAGATACAAAGAATCCACCCCGATGCAGTCATGCCTCAGTACAAATTGGACAATGTAGTGGGAATGATTTATCTATCACCACCCACACAATTCTTGAACTACAGACCACCACTATTCTTAGAACAGGAATTGAAGTAACTATCCTGCCAAACCATATCGAAATCCTCAAGACAAGGAGCAGTCTGGCAAAAAGTGAAATATCTATTGAAGGGGGAGTAATTGACTCAGACTATACAGGAGAAATCCTCCTCCTTGCAAGGAATCACAACCCAACAATCCCATTCAAAGTAAGGAAGAAGGATCGGCTGGCACAAATGCTCATCCTACCTGTCCTTAACCTAAGGATCAAAGAAGTCTCTAACATCAGACAAACTAGGCGAGGAAGAGCTGGATTCAGCTCTACAGGAAGAGGAGTTCTTGCAGTAACCAAGATTACCTAACTAGAGCACAAGAAGGAAGAAGAACAAGACAAACACACCTACATAATCAGAAGGAACTTCCCTCTCAGGAAAGAATTATCAGACCTCTTGCACACATTCAAAGATATACTGGCCACAGACTTCAAGGATATTAAGACCAAGGAATCCTTATTTTATTATGATGTCAACACAGGAAATGCAAAGCCAATCTATCAGAAGGCCTGCCCCATTCCACCAGCCTATAGAGAATGGCTCAAGATGGAAATCAAGAAGATAGAGGAATCTGGTATCATCAAAGAAGCCAGCAGCCCCTGGTTATCACCTATTGTCCTAGCACCAAAGAAAGGAAGCCGGCCAGGAGAATTTGCACCAAGACTGTGCACAGACTACCAAAGACTCAATGAGGTCACAGAAAAGGACAGATAACCATTACCCAACATTGGCAATATCCTCATTATGTTGAGAAATGAAGCACAATTCTACACCACCCTTGATCTATTCTCAGGATTCTATCAAATTAGCCTTACACCTGAAGCTAGCAAAAGATCAGCCTTTATCACTCCCGATGGAACTTATGTCTACCTTCGCATGCCCTTTGGAATGTGCAATGCACCAGCAAGCTTCCAGCAGATGATGAACAGTATCTTCAGAGACATTATGGAAAAATGGATGATGGTATACATGGATGATGTGATCATCTTTAGTCAGACAGCTAAGGAATACTTAGAATACATCAAGGAAATCCTCAGAAGGCTCCACAAATATGGCCTCTACATCAAGCCTAGGAAATGCAAATTTGGGGAAGAAGAAATTGCATACCTCAGACATATCATCAATCATGAAGGAATACATACTGACCCTGCAAAGATCAAGACAGTAGTAGCATACCCAGTACCCACTAGCATTACCAAAGCTCAGACCTTTATGGGTCTTGTATCCTACTATAGAAGATTCATTTGAAGATTCTCTCACATTGCCAGTCCCATTTATAACCTATTCAGAAAAGAGATCAAATTTCAGTAGACACAACAGCAGCAACTAGTCTTTAATGAACTCAAGACCAGATTGACCCAGGCCCCAATCTTGAGAAGGCCTGACTGGACTCAAGAATTCATCCTGCAGACAGATGCCAGTGCAATGGGACTTGCAGCTATCCTCACCCAGAAGAAGAATGGTGCCGAATATGTGGTAGCCTATCTCAGCAGAGATACCTGCAGAGCTGAGCAGTCCTATGAGTCATACAAGCTAGAATGCCTTGCAGTCATTTGGGCCATAGAAAAGTTCCACTACTACTTAGCCAGAAGATACTTCACTATCCAGACAGACCACTTGGCACTCACCTGATTGCTCACCACCAGTAAGCTAAAAGGAATCTATGCCTGATAGATCATGAAGCTACAAGCCTATGATGCCACAATCATCTATTGTCTTGGAAGAACAAATGCCAATACTGATGCCCTCTTACAGATACCCCAAAGGATCCAACCTCCATACAATCATCATGAATAAGGAGCTGTATTATGGAATCATCAGCTACTTGGGGTAGTGAAAGATGCCCTCATATTTGGAAGAATGGACAAAAACAATTATTAATTGGACATGGAAACAATTCGAAACTGATGGAGAAACACTCAAGAAAGGATAGCAATTAGTCATCCCCAAGCACTGGAAGAATTAAGTGATGAAGAAAGTACATGAATAAGGTCATGTGGGAGGAACAAACACATATGACAAAGCAAAAAGGACCATGTGGTGGCCAGGAATGGAAGAAGACATCAGATAATTTGTCAGGACCTGTAATAAATGCCAGAAACAGAAACAAGACCAACAGAATCAAGCCCCTGGATCAGCAGACATTGAACCAGTACCATTTGCCCACATTGCAATGAATGTTATTGGTCCTCTACTCCTGACATTGATAGGTAACCAATATGTTATTGTAATTGTAGACCTATTTACAAAATGGATAGAGGCCAGACCCCTCAAGGAAGCCAATGCACAGTCAATAGCCGATTTCCTTCACAGAGAAATCATCTGCCGATTCAAGACTCCAAAGCAAGTTACCACTAATAGAGGAATTGAATTCATCAACCAGTTCTATGAGATTCTCTACAAAAAGTACAAGATCCAATACATCAAGACTACAGCCTATCACCCACAAGAGAATGGACAGGCAGAATGAATCAATAAAACCCTCAAGAATGTCATCACCAAGATCTGTGACAAATATGGAAACTGGGACCACTATCTTCCAATAGCATTACCTACTCTACAGGATATATGATTATAAAGCACCCATTTCATACTATGAGAAATGCTATTTGGAGAAGAAGGTTCTAGTGGAAGGTTGTCAGTAAACAATAATGCAATCTGAAAGCATGTGGATATGGAGATACCGAGATTGCATCAAATTAGGAAAAAGGCAGAGGATGTAACATTTTAGCATAGTTCATTTCTTTTTCTTTGTCTTTCTAATACTTTCCATAACCTTCTGGCACCTTCCAAATGATTAGAAATCCTTTCTTGGCACTAAGCCACAGCTAGAACATTCCAGTCATATCTATTCTAGTCTTAGCTAGTCATGGAACTTCATAGAATATTACAGATCTTTATTTGTCATCATTTGTCATCTTTGCTGAGAACTTTCCTCTTGGCATTTCCATTGATTTCTCAGATCCTTCTTTCAGATCTTGTAAAAATATCCTCTCTGTTCTCTCAAATAAAGCTCAGAATATTTTCTCCCAGAAACCACAAGATCTCCTGAATTCTTAGTAACTCTTTGAGCTACTTTGAACATCTAGAATTTAGTTGCTTCCTCATCTAAGAAACCAGAACCATTACACTTGGTAGTAGCAGTTAAGTTACACCTTGTCTAAACAAGAAACCTCTTAAGAAACCTCTCAAGAAGTACTTGAATACTATGGATGCTAATGACTGGGGCAATACCCCTTACAACAACTATGTCCCACAGAACACTCCCTATGTTCAACAAGAAGAAGAGGACAAAATTCCTACTCAGTCAGCTAGGACTCTAGAAAGCCTGCTGCACACTGCACTGGCTCAAATTTCCTAACTTCAAGAACACCTAGACAAGAAGGAGAGCAAAGCTCCTACATCTATATCTGCACTCACAATGGTATCTCTGACAGCAGTCACCATTAAGCCTCAAAAGCCTGATACCTTTGATGGCCAAAGAGGAGGACTGTCTACCAATGCTTGGCTTTTCCAATTGGAGCAGTATGGAGAACTGACCAATTTGGATGATGCAGTACTAGTCCAATTTGCCGCCACACTCCTCTGAGGGAATACTGCAATCTGGTGGTGAAATCATGTCCAGAATACAAGATTCTCTGGCCAAATCAAGGTCTGGAGTGAATTCTCAGATGCCATTCAAGGCCAATTCAAGCCTATCAACAGCACCAAGGTCATGCGAGACCGCCTGGCAAATATCAAACAACTCAAGTCTGTACAAGCATACAATGCACAATTCCTGTCAATTCTACTGGAGCTACCTCATGTCACTGAAGACAAGAAGGTCGACAAGTATATCTGAGGTCTCAAAGGACAAACCTGAGTTCATATTGAGCTAGAAGAACCCAAAGACCTAGACATGGCAATGAAAATTGCTGATAGGTTTGATGTCATCACCTATGGCAACCGATTCGAGCAGAAGAGACTGCCATTCAACAACAACCACAGAAGGGAGGAAACCAAAGTCAGAACTGTTGGACCTGCCCCCATGGACCTAGACACTATTGACAAGAACAGGAAGAACAAGCTGACACCTGAGAAAAAGGAGTGCCTTAAGAAGGCTGGAGCCTGCTTCTTTTGCCGACAGTCTGGTCACATTGCTACAAAATGTCCCAAGAAGACTGCCAAACCCAAGAGGATCCTGGTCCTGTTCAAAGACACTCAAGGTCATCAAGTCAAACGAGAAGTTATACTCAATTTCATGCGAGTCAACCCCAAGGCCCAGATCCCTCAAGCATAGTCAGAAGGAGCCATTGGTTTGGACCTTTAGTCAGTACAACAAGTCACTATTCCTGCCCATGAGAGAAGGCTCATTCCAACTGGCCTTGCAGTCGAAATCCCTAAGGAACATTATGCAAGAATTGCACCAAGATCTGGTCTCAGTGTCAAGCACTCACTGGATGTCAGTGCTGAAGTCATTGACCCTGACTTCTGAGAAGAAATGCAAGTCCTACTAGTCAATCACAAGGACCAACCATACACTGTCAATGAAGGTGACAGAATTGCACAGCTTATCCTAGAGCAAGCCACTCTACCTAAGTTGTCTCCAACCAAGTGAGATCAGAAAGGTTTTGGCAGTACTGATCAAGTTGCTAGTATAGCTGAAAACTGAGCCAACTCAATGCTCATCTTCAAAGGTCTAGTCAAGGGCCAAGAACTAGATGTTCTCATAGACAGCAGAGCTGTTGGGAACTTCATCAACAAGAATCTCATCGACAAGCTCAAGATTCTCACCAAGCCAGCTGGCAAGAATGGTGAAGTTATACTGCTGATGGCACCACTCTACCAATCAACTCAATTGCCACCAAACTTCCCCTGAAGATTCAGAAGTATTGGGAACATCTAGATTTTGAAGTGGCACCTCTAGGAGATCATGACCTGATATTAGGCAAGCCCTGGCTTACACAACATAACCCACACATCGATTGGACCAAGAATGAGGTTACTCTAATTCAAGATGGAGTCAACATCACAATCAAGCCAGACAAGACCCAGATGAAAACTCCAATTGCCACTCTTTTGGCAATCCAGTTCAAGAAGGCTCTCAAGAAAGCTACTTGTACTTTTGTTGCACTGATCTGACCCAAGAAAGAAGACAAGAAGCTATCAATCAGCAAAAGTATCAAGTTACTACTGAACAAGTATAAGGATGTCTTCCCAGAAAAACTGCCTGGTCTACCACCATCAAGAGACCATGACCACAAAATCAAGCTGGTACCAGATGTGGCCATTCCTAAGAAGAAGATTTACCACATGTCACCACTTGAAATTGAAGCAGTTAAGAAGGAACTCAATGAACTCATCGAGCAAGGAGCCATTCAGCCAAGCAAGTCACCCTTTGGCTCCCCAGTCCTGTTTGTCAAGAGGAAGGATGACACCCTGCGAATGTGCATAGACTACCGTGCACTCAACAAGATTACTGTCAAGAATCATTACCCACTACCACTCATCGATCAAATCTTTGATGCTCTCAAGAATGCCAAATACTTCACCAAAATTGATCTGACCTCTGAGTATCACCAAATTCGAATCAAGCCTGAAGATATACCCAAGACTGCCTTCATGACACCCTTTGGACTTTACGAATTTCTAGTCATGGCCTTTGGTCTCACCAATGCACCAGCAACCCTTCAAGACCTCATATAGACTGTCTTCAAGGATCAGCTCTATATCTTTATACTTGTGTATATTGATGACATCCTGATCTTCAGCGGTACTGAAGAAGAATATCTCAAGCACCTTGAATAAGTCCTCAAGATCCTACATGAATACAAGTTTTATGCAAAGCTCAAGAAGTGTGAATTCTTCAAGGATCAAGTCGAATACCTTGGACACATTGTATCAGCCAAAGGAATTCAAGTAGACCCAAGGAAAATATAAGCCATTGAACAGTGGCCTATACCAGCAAGTCTCACTGAACTTAGGTCTTTTCTTGGTCTGGCTGGATACTACCACTGATTTGTCAAGAACTTCTCTAGCATAGCAGAATCTTTGACAAATCTCCTGTAAAAGCAACTCAACTCTGACCTCTATGTTTCCTATATCTGGGACACCTTCTGTCAACAAGCCTTCCAAGAACTCAAGAACTGCCTGACCCATGCACCTGTCCTTAGAAACATAGACCCAAACTTGAAGTTCACTGTTACTACTAATGTATCCAACTTCACAATTGGGGCAGTCATCTCTCAAGATGATGGACAAGGATACAGACCCATTGCATTCGAGTCAAGGAAACTGTCTCCTGCAGAACAAAAGCTAGCCACTCACGAAAAGGAACTCCTGGCAATCATTCATGCCCTCAAGACTTGGTGATACTATCTAGAAAGAGTTGAGTTCAATGTGATCACAGATCACAGGTCCCTTCAGTACATCAATACTCAACCAACTCTTTCCCGTTAACAAGCCAAGTGGAGTCAGTTGCTTCAGACCTTTACTCCAAACATCATCTACAAGCCTGGCAAAACCCTGGTTGTACCAGACACACTCTCAAGAAGGCTGGACCTTGACACCATTTTACAAGTCACTGTGGTACCTGAATTCCTTAACCAGATCAAGATGGCATATGAACAAGACTCTCTGGTTCTACAAAAGGACACTAAGGAATTCAAGAACAAGTACACCTTCAAGGACAACCTTGTGTACTATCAAGACAAGGTCTATATTTCTGCCAACCCTGAACTACAGTATAAGATCCTTCATGAACACCATGACTCCCCACTAGCTGGTCACCTTGGAACTGAAAAGACCATCAAGAACATTCAGTGAGATTACTACTGGCTCAACATGCTCAAGGAAATCAAGGAGTATGTTCAAAGCTGTAATCTTTGTCAAAGAAACAAGTCAAGCAACCAAACACCTGCCGGTCTTCTACAATCCTTGCTAATTCTGACCAAGAAGTTTAAGCAAGTCACAACAGACTTCATTGTACAACTCCCATAAACCAAATCAGGCTATGATGCCATTGTCGTGTTTGTGGACTGCCTGACCAAGATCACTATTGCTAAGCCAACCACAACTAATGCCACTGCCCCCAAGATCGCTAGAATCTTTGTCAAGTCTATCTTCCACCAATATGGACTTCCCTGAGTAATTGTCAGCGACTGCAACCCCAAATTCACAAGTCATTTCTGGCAAGCACTCTTCAAGACTCTTGGAACTCAAATCACTATGTCCACTGCTTTCCACCCTCAAACTGATGGACAAACTAAGTGAATGAACAGAACACTTGAACAAATGCTCAGAAACTATTGTGATAGACCACAAAATGTACCACCTGAATTATTGCCAGATGATGCAGCCAGATGACATGAATACTTAGCATAGCATAGTAACTAGCCCAGCAACCATTGCTGCGGAAAACTGTATAAATAACCAGATAGCTAAAATAGGGAAAATCCCTGACAGTGGCTGTCACCCTGACAGTGGCTGTCACCCTGACAGCGGCTGTCACCCCAAACACACCATAAATAGCAAATCTATACTTAGCCAGATAGCAACTAGGTAGCAACCACAATGTATAAAATACCCCAGAGACAAGAGTGAATAAACCTCAGTCTGAAATTGAAACCAAAAGCAAAAGACAAGTCTGCCTGCCAAATACACTTAGGAGAAATGCTTGCCAAAAGCCCCTTGGTCCTAAAGGAATTGGATTGCAACACTTAGGAGATATGCCTGCTGATGAGCCACTGTTAAAAGGAGATTGTGAGCAACTGGTACCTCATTTCCACTCTGGTCCACTTTCTGATACAAAGAAGTCTGCCATTTTTGGTTCACTTGCCAGATAAGCCTGAAGTTTACCGTTACCCAGTTTTGCCACCAAGTTTGAGTGAAGAACCTCGCTGCCATTTAAGAAGTCCGCCGTTTTTGTTCAAGACTGCCGCTTAAGGAATAAGCCGCGCATTCAAGTCCACGTTTTTTGTTTGCCGATCCACCACGTAATGCCGATCCACCTCATTCTAACTGCCTTGTTCAAGTCCACCTTTTTGTACACCGATCCACCACATTCCGCTGATCGCCTGCATTGTTCAACATTAAGTCCGTCGATCGCCCGTATAACCGCATCGTTTGAAGAAACCGCGCTCAAGAAACCCGCCGCATTTAGTTCGTCTGCCAAAAAGAAAACCGATCACCGGTTCCCAGAAGAGCCCGCTCATTAAGGAAACCCACTAAAAGATCACCCATCACCTGAAATCGCCCGCACCCAGAATTTGCACGCTTAAGGAAATCCGTCAGATTCGCCATACACAAGATCGCCCGAGTCACACAAATTAGTCCATCACTCCAGAAGGAAACTCATTCACATGCACTACCCAAGAATGCCGCCAAATTAGGAAATTGTATGCAGAAAGTCTCCAGCTGTTGAATATTATACTACTAAACACCAACACTAGTACCAGAACCTGAATATTTTGTTACTTTTTGACAAAGTAACTGGGGGCTCAAGCCAATCTACACAGCCGCCCAACCTTGTAATTTGCCTCTATTGAGCCAGGCATGTTACACTATGTATCTTATGAGCAAGATGATTGGGACCACTATCTGACCTATGCCAAGTTTGCCTACAACAATGCAGTCCAATCATCTACTAGTCTTTTCTCTTTTCAGCTACTACATGGTCAAAACTCTGAGACCCCTGCAAGTCTAGTCTCATTCCAGCAATCCAGTCACACACAAGTCCTCACCACTCAGAACCTTATTGACAAAATGGATTCTCTTCTCAAGATCATGACCGCGAATCTGCTAAAGGCTCAACAATATCAAGCTAAGTATGCAGACAAGAAACATTGTAATGTCACCTACATGATTGGAGATATGGTTCTACTCAAAGCCGATAACATCAAGGTTCAATCTCAAGTCAACTGCCAGTCAGCCAAGTTCCAATCCAAGTACCTTGGACTCTTTGAGATTACTGAGCAAGTCTCTATCTACTCTTACCATCTTAGCCTACCATTAACCATGTGAATATATCCAGTATTTCATATGTCACAACTCAAGGCCTGGAACCAGTCACCCCCTTATCCTGGCTGAATTCCGACACCCTCAGCACCAGTTATGGTTCAAGATCACATCAAGTATAAAGTTGAGAAAATCTTAGACAAACGAGTCTGATACCGTTGTACAGAATACCTAGTCAAGTAGATGGGCTACCCTAAATATGATGCCACCTGGGAACCCGCTGCCAACCTCAAGAACTCCCAAGACCTCATTCAAGAGTTCGAGCAAAAAGGAACTCATTGACTGCCCGTGAGGTTCTCCCCTTAGATAGTAGACAACATACTGTACTGATCAGATATATTATGCATCAGGGCACTCTAAGGGATATAGCATCAGCAACAAGACTTACAGAAGAACTCTGAAAACCCTGCAACTAATGAGGTTCGAAACAGTTCTTATCCAATCAAGATGATACTTTGGCCCTTGCCTTATACAAGGATGGCCGGTCCTTGCTAATGAGCCGATATATTCTATTTGTCTTTCTTTTTGGTTTTATTTTCTTGTGTTACCTTCTGAATTCAATGAGGACATTGATTCTTAAGGAGGAGGAGATGTAACATTTTAGCATAGTTCATTTCTTTTTCTTTGTCTTTCTAGTACTTTCTGTAACCTTCCAGCACCTTCCAAATGATTAGAAATCCTTTCTTGGCACTAAGTTACAGCTAGAATATTCCAGTCACATCTATTCTAGTCTTAGCTAGTCACGGAACTTCATGGAACATTATGGATCTCTATTTGTCATCATTTGTCATCTTTGCCAAGAACTTTCCTCTTGGCATTTCCATTGATTTCTCAGATCCTTCTGGATCCTTCTTTCAGATCTTGTATAAATATCCTCTCTGTTCTATCGAATAAAGCTCAGAATATTTTCTCCCAGAAACTACAAGATCTCCTGAATTCTTAGTAACTCTTCGAGCTACTTTGAACCTCTAGAATTTAGTCACTTTCTCATCTAAGAAACCAGAACCATTACAGAGAACTACATCATCAAGGCGCAGGCACTGCAGTGGAATAATGTGAAAAAGACTCATAAGCTCTTGGAGATTACCAAGATAGAAGATAAAGTCTTAGTATACCGGAATATGATAGAAGCTTCTTGGTCATGAAAACTGGAGCCTAAGTGGGAAGGACCTTATCTGGTGCAAGATATAAAAGGGACCACCTTTCAGCTACAAAAACTCATAGACACAATAATCCCCACTACTATCCATCGAAATTGACTCAAGAAGTACCATGACAAATCAATAGAGTACAGCAACAGCCCTCAAGATCACTATTGCTGCCCAAAGAGCTATAGAAAGACAGTGGTGCTCTACTGAACCACCCACAATGGACAAATTCTTTGACAGTATCCAGAGTATGGTAAATACACACTTGTCCTGGATCTCACACTTTAAGACCTATCAAAATTGAACTAAGTTCCAGGAATACTTCAAGTTGGGACAACTGCTAAATTCAAAACCAGTCATGGATGGAGAAGATTGAGTCCACAAGTGTCAGCTCTCTCACACTCAGATCCTGATTGCTACCAGAATATACCAACTATTCAAGGATGGCAAACAAGCTCTAGCCCAGTTCCAAGGAGTACTACCAGGAGATTTCAGTCAGGTTAGAAGACAATATTGGGAGAATGTGATAGCATAGATTGCACAGTATAAGGAGATTCAGATAGTTGAAGCTTGGGAATTCGAGTGAATAGGATGTTTCAGGGATAAATTACCTATTCAGGAGGAAGTTGTAATGGTTGATCTGAAATAGTAACAAGAATCAGGAGAATAGACATTTGATTGTAGTACTCAACCCAATTCTCGATATAGTATAGTAGTCATTTCTACAACTATAGAAACTTTAGCAACTGTAGAAACTCTACAGATATAAATCTTTCATGATTGTAGAAATCTTAGCAGATGTAGAGGATTTATAGTTGTAAAAAAGTGACTCATAGAAAATGTAGTCATAACTTAGCCACCTCATAGTTAGTAAAATTGTATAAATAACCCAGTATCTTTGAGTGAATAAACCTCAGATCAAAAGTGTTAGCATAAAGAACAAGTATACTGATAAAGGACTTTCGGGATTACCTCTTTGATACATTTGGCCTCATGAAACTACTGACTCTGGGAGTCAAGAAGACAAGAATTCAAGATAAAGAAATCTGATATACTTGCCAAGTTCAGTACACTATATTACAATACATATATTTGATGATATCTATATATTAATAGTGAAGAATATTTAAT
>RQIL01041536.1:0-16035 GCA_003951145.1 Jimgerdemannia lactiflua | reverse complement strand
TTTTTCTTATCCGCGAGCTCGTTTCGAAACAAGTTCAACAGTTGCATGACTAACCAGTTGCAGGTTGTGCTTATCGGACTCGGGGTTTGGTATGTACAATCGTGGTTCATTGCGAGGGGTGTAATCGCAGTTGTGACACACACAAGAGCAAAGCTTGTCCCGATATCTCTACTTGTACCTCTTCCCACATGGCGCAAAAATACTCGGTTGTGCTGCAAACAAAAAAAACTTTTTTGGAAATGTCCGGCGCATTGCTAAGAGCAGACTTTGTGCCTGTGAATTTGGAATAACAAGCAGGGAGATATTATGAGTGCGCAAAACTGAGTTCCTATTGCTTCTTTAAGTGAACTGGATTTGGCAGAGTGGCACGGAACACATACTATTCTTATTCACTCACTATCTAAACGAAGTTAAATATTGCACAGTCATTGTCTTATGGAGGATGTGGTGATTTCGTGTATACTTTTTTCCAACCTAAGACATGGTTGGTGGTTTCGCATACTCCCTTAGTATAATGTGATACAGACCTATGAGTGTCGCACCAATATTTATTCAAACGGTTTACTTTTTATTCAGAAGTACTCTATTATTAATGAAGTTTGTCTATAAGACGTAATAGGAACGCCCGCTCCAATTGTAGAGGTATTGGTTTCAGAACGAAGGCCCGCGTTCTCGTTCACATATAGTATGTAGGCTTTCTATGAACTATTACTACTATACCTAGACCAGAAGCTTAGTGAAATAGTACGAGTGGCTATTTCGGATCGTCCATCGTCCAAGCCGCAGGAGACAGGCCTAAACAACCAATACGATGAAAACTTCGTTTCGGCCTTTGTTGACCCCACCGCGTTTTAATGGGCGCACAATTAAACGAATGTGTTCTTGACCATAATAACATAGGCAGCCCGTTGTTACTCTAAGTAGATCCTCGGGAGTGCCAACTCGGTTGTTGGCTAGCCATCTCAACAGTGAAACTGGCCAAACTCTCCCGAGTTGTTGATTCTAAGTAGGGGTCGCGCCGTCGTCCGTCTTGAGACGGGCCAGGTGATACGATACATCAGTGGACGGGTACGCCACTCTAGATGATGGATGTCCGATTATGCAGAGAAAGGGCCCGAACCACCATTTCATTGTAGTATCCCTGAAAGATATATATATAGATGGAAGTAAACTGTTGCAAAGTGGGTTAAGCACCGCTGGCTCTTGAATACATAAACGGCAGACCCGTACTAAGCCGTTCCACTGAAAACTTAAAGAGAGATTCATCTGATTCTAGGTGCAGCGCCAATTCATCATAGCCATTATGTACGATGGAGTTCTGTCGAATACCAGTGTGCCTTTGGTTTTCCATAGCTTTGAAGAGTAACACACAACTATAACATACATAACTAGAGGATTTAGAGCTAGATATGACTTTGGTATTATGTTTGCAAACGAATTTATCATAATTATTGGGTATTTTATGTATGAAGATGCAGAGTACATTCTGCCCGTCATCACCAATACTGCGATGGGTGGGACGAGGGCAAGGCAGGAATACGACGTACGTGAATTACGCACGTTAAAAAATAAAATAAAAAAGTAGAGCTATGCGGATGTGCTTGGTGCACAAGAAAATGAATCAATGAACTTCGTGATCCTGCGCATTTCCTATCACCATTTCCCAGAATTTCCGCTGGCGTAGATTGCCGTTTGTCGTCGTCCAATCAACCCTCAATGTTGTGATTGTAAGGTACGATACATCCCTTTTGAGAGACGGCAGAATGGTTCGTTCAATATTGTCATGTTTCGGGTTTTACAAGAAAAAAAAAGAAAAAACCGACATATAATCAAGAGAACGTTCAATGTCTAAGTTAATCTGGATATTATTATCAGCGTGTCAGAAAAAAAAAGAATTACGGTATGACCTCGGAAAATGTAGACGGAAACCGAACGCCGATGACGCCCGACATGGTGGAGGACAGAAAGGGCAGGAGATGGAAAAGGCATATATCACGACATTTGAAAGCCGGGAAAACGATAAGAATAATGACAAGCATACCGGAAGGGATTATATCTGATTATGATTATAAGAAGGTTATATTCTCCGTTGATTGAGATTGCAGCAGTTCGTAAATATGACAACTTATGTAGACAGTATGGCATGTAAATATTAATAGTATCTGACAATTTGTATCTTCACAATCAAACTTCGTAACGTCGTAACATTGTGAATGTAAAAAAATTGCCCGGAACCGCTCTAATCAGGAATCATTATTGGAGGCGCTCGAAATTGTGGAATAATCGAATATCGTGTGCATCCACGTATATCTAAATGTGCATCATTGTTGTTGTTTCCTCCTGGATTATAGATGACGATTGGCATGCAGATGACACATCGCCTAAGTGCCGTCGCATGTGACCTACGCCTCATTTTGGGATGATTGGTCAAAATTCACATCCGGATTCTGCATACGTAAATTACATATGCTCGTCAACTTCCTATGCCATATCTAGCAACTTCTCTCGGTCAGTCTGACCTTCACTTTATGAGAATTGCCTTTTTTAGAACCCACGTGTCAATGCGATGAGGCGAACAACCTATATCAATTTATTTTGAACAAGACGTTCTACCAGGGGTGCGGGGTTCTGTTGTATCTTTGTCAGCCCTTCTCACATGTCGGCTGGCGAGGTTGGATATACGTGAAAGAATCTGAATGTCAAAGCACTTTGAACGGCTTAATAATAATGATTGGTAATAATTTTGCCTGCAAACTCATTGTGCACCTGCCAACTGATTTTTGAAATGAAGACAAACTGTTACTCACGCATACACGTAAACAGTACAAATTGAGGCGAAGTTTTCTCCTTTACACTATTTAGTAATCGGGGATCTCGCATCTGATTGGCTAGTATTATCTTACGAAAGTACTTCAAGACGCCTGTTTTAATGTCAGCAATGTCATGGTCCGAACCCACGGCTGTTGTATGGACCGATGTCTCTCGCTAACGTTATGGTTATAAAAGCATCACAGGCATCACATGCATCACATGCATCACAGGCATCACAAGCAGAACTATACTATCCATCAAGATTCAAAATGCCCTACACCACAAGATCCTCCCGACGGCACTTTCTCACCGTGCTGCTGTTAGTCACTCTCTTGCTGACGAACCCGATCAATGCAAGGCCGGCCGCTCACAAAATTCAATTCAATGGTCTGGGTAGCAAAGGTGTCTCAAGTGGTCTTTTAAATATATTTTTTTTTTTTATAGCCCCATTTATTAACTAATCTATAACATGCGCTGTGTCCTCATACCACACTGGTAGTCTCCACCCCATCCCCTACCTTAGTCTATTTCTATACTTACCTGCTCCCCCACTCCTACTCTGTCAAACACTACTTTAGAACTTACAACTACCCCACTCTTCTCACAAATAGTTTCTACTAACTTCTTCCAGTGGTCCCCCTTAGGGCTCCACTCTCACCTTTATCCAGACAGAACATTCACCATTCCCATCTCACCACCTTCCCCTCCTCAGACATCAACCAGCCATCCTCAAACACAGCCTGCCAGTGGCCAGCCAGGCCCACCCACACTGCTAGAACCCACCCCGGCATCTTGACAATGCCATTCCCGCGGGTCATCTGATATACCCCATGCCGGCGTGCACGAAGATTGTAAATGTGGACAACAAAAATAACCTCCAGACCACCTTAAAGAACCTCGCGCCAGGTACGTGCGTGATCCTTGCGGACGGCCAATACAATGGCTTCACGCTTCAGGGCGCCAAGGGTGTCTCTGGGAAACCGATCCAGATCAAGGCCCAGAACGTCGGCAAGGCATTGATTTCAAGGGCGTGATCCTGGTCCAAGATTCGGCGTACATCTTTATAGAGGGCGTCAAGTTGATATACCCCATGGACTATGGTTTTGCCGTCCGCGTTCGAAATACCAATACTTTCCGTCTCTCGCGCAGCACCATCAGCCCAAAAGAAACCGGTGTAGCTATCACAAAGTCGTACCTAATCTCCGTCGACCTCGGCTGCAGGAATGTTCGCATTGACCACAACAACATCGGCCCAAAACGCCAGAACGGCAACCCGCTTGTTATCTACGACTTTATTAATAATATAATCGACCGCAATTACCTTCACGACGTCGGGCCAATCGTTTCCAATGATATGAACACCATCCGGTACAATCTCATCTCAAAGGCGCAAGGCGACAACGAATACTTCAGCCTCAAGTGGGGCGGATGCAAAGTCCAATATAACACCTTCCTTGGATGTACGGAAAACCTCAACTTGCGTGACGGGAACGGGACGGTGTACGGGAACTTCATCTTCGGCGACGGGTTCGGAGGCGCTACAGTCACCGCGTCTGGAACAATTACGTCGATATCCGCGGGTCTACCCCCCAACCAAGCATTTATTGTCGGGGGCGGCGAGGACGGTCACGCCGCGGTCCAGGACTCCTCCATGGCATTCAATACCTTCCTCGGCGGCGTCACTGTCGGGTTCGGTGATACCGGGACAAGGACGCCCGTTCGAAACACCGTTTTTGCCAACAATATCTTTTACGGATCCGCGGGGAAGAACTTCATCAAGTTCCTGGAACTCACCCGTCAACACTACCTGGTCCAATAACATCGCGTTCGGCGCACCCGTCGGCGGACCGGGAGACAAGAACTTCAAACTTGTAGACCCTAAAGTTGCCGCCGACTCGGAGAGCGTTATGCGACCCACCGCCAACAGCCCTGCCAAGGGAGCTGGAGCTGGAAAATTCAGCTTTGTTTCGCAATACATGACGGACAGCCGCGTGCAAGCCCTCCCACCATCGGCGCAGATGAGACATCCAATTCGGCCGTTTTGAATCGCCCTCTAGCGATTGCGGATGTGTGTCCGTCGGCTCAGTAAGGGACCTTTTTTATTGCTGTCATCTTATGGGGCCCTTGACCGAGTTTATAAAAAGGGCCCACTTGACATTAGAAGTGCCAACTTGACATTAGGTGTCGGTTGTCGAGGGCGCGGGGTTCACGATTCCTGGATTTTGAATTTCGATTTCTTTGTAATTCGGGTCAAAAAAAAAAAGCTATCTACATTTCGCAGTTCCACACATTTTTTTCTATCCCCGCAACCTCGTAAAGACCCTGCTTCTAAATCCATCCCACCATCTCCAATAATCGCCAGTCGTCCTCGAACCTCTATCGCACATGACGTCAGTTGGTGCTCATATAGTATATACCTCCCAGCCACCCCCCCCCAAAAAAAACACATAATGCTGATACGTTTGATGGTTCCGCAAATAGCGTGCTTAAGAAATAACCTGAGAGCAGATCAACCTCAAACTGCATCAGAAAGAACGCTCTCAATGCATATTTCCCCAATACGAATGGAAAAGAGGTAGATATCTTTTAAGTATGTGTGTGTGTTGGGCGAATTCGCAAAGCGAGAATGCGTGAAGGTCAATCCTCACAGAGGAAACTGCCTAAGTACATGCTTGAAGGGGAGGAGGGAGGGGAACTTCATGAGGCGCGTATGCAAAGAGCTTACGATGAATTTGCGCAACGGCATCGACACGTGATCCCGCACGAAGGCGTCCTTGGTGTGACATAACCGAAACACCTACGTTTGTATCAAGAAATCGCTTGGGAATGTCTGCCCACACCCGCCTGCAAAACCTGCTGGCTCGAATCAAGCCCTGGAACGAACTGCACAGAGCCCGCAAAACAGAAATCTTGGCATGGAAGAATCGATATTCCCGCAATGACCAAAAACTCCGCACCTGCCTCGACACCTTGGGCGTGCCGCAGCTGGAGCCATACCTTACCTGGATTCCGCCCAATAATCTATATGATATTCAACTAATTGCCGAAGGCGGGTTTGCCAAAGTTTACCAGGCATATGTTCATGTGAAGTCAATAGTGTACCAGGTGGCTGCCAAAGAATTAAAGTCATCGATGGTTGCAGAGGTGAGATGCAGTTGGTGTAATGTATGCTATATTTTCTACATAGTCTCACTTATTAGTAACCCTGCTATGTCTTCATTCCACCAATATAGTTAGTGCTGAATGTTTACTTGAGTCACTGCGGAGATGACACCAACAATCCCCCCACAATGGAAATTGTTGGTTTGTCACGGCATCCTGAGACCGACATGGATCTGATGGTTATGCAGTTTGCTGACCTGGGTACTCTCGAGAATCAGCCATGCGAACAAGATGGTGATTGGTACATAGCTTTGACGTATGCCATAAAACTCACCAGGCGCCTGGCCAGTCTCCATCATATGGGTTTCAGCCATGAGGATCTCCACGGCGGCAACGTAGTATTCCACAAATCTCACACCACGCTTTTGATTGATGTTGGCCTTAGCCGTTCTGTGGAAGAGGCACATATCGAGGAAGGTGTATATGGTCGGATAGAATATATCCCTCCAGAGATCTTTGAGGAAAAGGAATATACACAGAAATCGGATGTCTACTGCTTGGGAACACTACTGTGGCAGCTGATCGTCGGCGTCCCACCACGAGGCGTCGCATCGACAGCTGTTGCCAGAAATCCGGATGGCCTCCGCGAGCAGATGATCCCTGGTGCACCAACGGCTTTCAATAATATCATTAGGAGCTGCTGGCACCACGACCCTGACCAGCGGCCGAGCGCCCTTCAAGTCTATAATCAGTTGATCGAATGTGCAGCTGATTTAGTCGGGATTTCTCCTGTCTTGCAATCGAGCATGGAATGGCAAATTTTGGGAAGGCTTGCAATTGCACCAGTGCCGTTTTCACCCGAGATTGAATCGTTCATCGTCGCACGACGGGCCATCCATCAGCAAAAGCTGGAATCCCGAAATAGCAGCGTCGCCAGCAGCAAATTCTACACACGCGAACAACTCAAACGGATCACAGAAGAGTACTCACTATCGGCGCTTGTCACTCCCGTGTGGGAACTAAGTCTAGGCACAGAAAAGCACTCACTGTCAGCACTTGTCACTCCTGTGCAACAATTAAGTTTAGGTATGTTGCATCATTACCTATTCACATTTGCAACTTAGAGGGTATTTGTGTTTTTGCTTCACCTCTCATCATTCGGACCATGATAATATCAAAGGTAATGGTGGTGAGTGAGAGGGTCACTACAGAGCTTACATACCACAATTGGACTTACAGCTAACTGCCAATTCATATGTATTAATTGTTAACCCATGTTAGAAAAAGGCATTGAGACTGACAAGTCGCACGCCCTCGCCGAGCCTCTGAAGCAGAACATGACCAGTATGTCAGAATTTTGTAAACCATTGTTTGCAGCTATCTGATGGTATCAAACTTACAATTTGCACATATTTGCTCATACTCTATTTATTTTCAAACAATGGCATTGGTAACAAAGGGGCCAGAACCCTAGCTGAGTCTTTGAAGCAGAACATGATCTTGAATGAGTTGAATCTCTCTAGTATGAAAAACTGTGTAAATGATTGTTTGGCGAAAATCAAGCTCCTTATTAATGCTTAATTCCCGTCTTCAGGAAAAAACATTGGCGATAGGGTGGCACGCATCATCCTTGAGTTTTTAAAGCAGAACACAAATTTGACCAAACTCGATCTCAGCAGTATGTCAACTATTCTTTGCAGCTTCATGGTAGGAACAAACTTGTAATCCTGGTATACTCACATTCCCAGTTCATATTCAGACACCAGTATCGGCATTCTATTGACCCGCTCCTTAGCCGAGTATATGAGGCAGAACACGAGCTTTACCGAGCTGAATCTCGAAAGTATGTCAGAACTATGTGAAGAATTGTGGGTGGCTACATGATGGAATTTAAGCTCATGCTCTATCCCTATTTATTAAAGGCAATTGCATTGGCGACGAGGGGGCACGCGCCCTAGCCGAGTATCTAAAGCAGAATACGACCTTAACTAAATTGAATCTCTCTGGTATGTCAGAACTGTGTGAAGCATTGTATGCATCTATGTGACATGTTTACTTATCCCCTTTTCATTTTAAAGAGAATAACATCGGCTATGAGGGGGCACACGCCTTAGCCGAGTCTCTGAAGCAAAACATAACCTTGACCGAATTGAATCTCTCTGGTATGTCAGAACTGTGTGAAGAATTGTGTACAGCTGCGTGATGGAATTGAGCTCATTCCTTGTCCGTTTTAAAGGAAATATCGTTGGCGAGGAGGGGGCCCGCGCCCTAGCCGAGTCTCTGAAGCGAAACACGGCCTTGACCGGGCTGAATCTCTCATGTATGTCAAAACTGTGTGAAACATTGTGTGTAGCTGCGTGATAGAATCAGGCTCATAATCAGTGTATGTTCGCTCATCCCCGTTCATTTTAAAGGGAATAGCATTGGCGGCGAGGGGCCACGCGCCCTAGCCGAGTCTCTGAAGCATAACACAACCTTGACCATGCTGAATCTCTCTGGTATGCCCAAACTGTATAAAACATTGTGTATAAGAAGCAGGCTCACGATCTGTGTGTGCGTTCGTTTATCCCCTGTTCATTTTAAAGGGAATAACATCCGTGACGAGGGGGCACATGCCCTAACCGAGTCTCTGAAGCAGAACACAACCTTGACCAAGCTGAATCTCTCCTGTATGTCCGAACTGTGCAACTGTGTGATGAAATCAAGCTCACAATCTGTGTGCATTTGCTTATCCTCTGTTCATCTTCAGACGGCAGGATCGGCGAAGGAATACGTGCCTTAGCCGAATCTCTGAAACAGAACATGACCTTGACCGAGCTGAATCTCGAAAGTATGTCCGAACGATGTGAAGAATTATATGGAGCTGTGTGGCCATAATCTGTGTGTGTTCCCTCATCCCTAGTTCATTTTAAAGGTAACAACTTCGGCCACAAGGGGGCACGCGCCCTGGCAGAATCGCTGAAGAAGAACACGACCTTGATCAAGCTGAATCTGTCCAGTATGTCAGAACTGTGTGAAACGTTGTGTACAGATGTATGATAGAATTAAGCTCACGATCTGAGCATGTTCGCTCATCCCTATTTTAAAGAGAATGACATCGGCGACGAGGAGGCATGCACCCTAGCCGAGTTTCTGAAACAGAACACGAGCGTGATCGAGCTGAATTTCTCTGGTATGTCAGAACTGTGAAGCATTGTGCTACCTGATGGAATCAAGCCCATGTGTTCGCTCATCCTTATTCATTTTAAAGAAAATAAGATTGGCGACGAGGGAGCACGCGTCCTAGCCGAGTCTCTGGAGCAGAACACGGCCTTGGACGAATTAAATATCTCTGGTATTTCCAAACTGTGTGAGGCATTGTGTGTAGCTTCGTGATGGAATCAAGCTCACGATCTTTATGTGTTTGCTCATATAGGGAATTATATCGGTGACGAAGGTGCACGCGCTCTAGCCAGGTTTCTGAAAGAGAACAAGACTGTGACTGAGTTTAATCTCTCTGGTGTGTCAGAATTGTGTAATGTATTGCATGCAGCTGCGTGATAGAATTGGGCTCACGATTTGTGCGTGTTCGCGCATACCCTGTTCATTTTTAAGGGAACAACATTGGCCACAGGGGGACACGCGCCCTAGCTGAGTCTCTGAAGAAAAACACGACTTTGACCAAGCTGAATCTCTCCGGTATGTCAGAATTTTGTGATGCATTGTGTGCAGCTGCGTAATGGAATTAACCTCACGACCTATGCGTGTTCGCTTATTCCCTGTTCATTTTAAAGAAAATATTATTGACGACGAGGGGGCACGCGTCCTAGCCGAGTCTCTGATGCAGAACACAACCTTGACCGGGCTGAATCTCTCTGGTATGTCACGGCTGTGTGAGGCATTGGGTGCAACTCCGTGATGGAATCAAGCTCACGTTCTGCGCATGTTTGTTCATACCCTGTTCTATTAAAGGGAGTAACATCGGCGGCGAGGGGGCACACGCCCTAACTGAGTATCTGAAGCATAACATGACCTTGACCGAGCTGAATCTCGAACGTATGTCGGAACTGTGTAAAAAATTGTGTCCATCTGGATGGAATCAAGCTCACGATATGTTCGTGTTCGTTCATTTTACAGGAAATGACATCAGCGGCGAGGAGGCACACGCCATAACGGAGTGTCTAAAGTGGAATATGACATTGATGGAACTGAATATCTTCTGTATGTCAGAACTGTGAGGAGCATCGTTTGCAGCTGTGTGATGAAGTTAAGCTCATGATCTGTGCGTATCCGCTCACCACTTGTTCATTTATAGTCGACATCATTGGCCACGAAAGGGCACAAGTCCTCGCCATGTCTCTGAAGCACAACTCGACCTGGACCGAGTTGAATCTCTCTGGTATGTCAAGCATTGAGTTCAACTCTAATACAGCTCACGATCTGTGCTTGTTCGCTCATTCCCTGTTCATTTTATAGGAAACCATATCGGCAACCAAGAAGTATGCGCCATAGCTACGTTTCTGAAACAGAACAAGACCGTGACCAAACTGAATCTTTCTGGTATGTAAAAACTGTGAGAAGCATTGTGTGCAGCTGTGTGATGGAATCAAGTATATATTCTGTATGTGTGTTCCTTCATCCCAAAGGGAATATCATCGGCGACGAAGGGGCACGCGCCCTAGGCGAGTCCCTGAAGCCGAACCTGACCTTAACCATGTTGAATCTCGAAAGTATGTCAGAACTGTGTGAAGCATTGTGTACAGCTGTGTGATGATGATCTGTGTATGTTCCTCCATCTCTTGTACATTTTAAAGATAACAACATTAGCTACAAGGGAGTACGCGCCCTAGACCAGTCTCTGAGACAGAACCTGACCTTGACCGAGTTAAATCTCAAACGTATGTCAGAACTGTCTGTACTGAAATAGAGGTAATGACTTGTGTGTTTCCTCATCCCTTGTTCATTTTATAGGTAACAACATCAGCCACGCAGGGGCACGCGCCCTGGCCCAATATATGAAGAACACGACCTTGATCGAGCCGAATCTCGAATCGTGTAAAGTATTGTGTGCAAATGCGTGATGAAAAGAATAGCGCTCACGATCTGTGCATGATCGCTCATCCCTGTTCGTTTTAAAGATTTTAAGGAGAACAACATTAATCTCGAAAGTATGTCAGAACTGTGCGAAGTATTGCGTGCATCTGCGTGATAGAATCAGTCTCACGATCAGGGAATGTTCACTCATTTTCTGTTCATTTTAAAGAGAATAACATTGGTCACAAGGGGGCATGCGCCCTAATCGAGTCTCTGAAGCAGAACACAACCTTGACCAAGCTGAATCTCTCTGGTATTGTCAGATCTGTTTGAAGCATTCAGTGCAGCTGCATAATAGAATCAAGCATATAATCTGTACTTATTTGCTCATTCCCTTTTCATTTTACAGGGAATAGCATTGGAGACGAAGGGACGTACGCGCTAGCTGGGTTTCTGAGTCGGAATTCGATCTTGACCGAACTGAATCTTTCTGGTATGTTGAGACTGTGTGAAACAATATGTTCAGCTGCATGATGAAATCGAGTTCACCATCTGTGTGTGATTGCTCATCCCTTGTTTATTTTGTTCATTTTAAAGGGAACAACATCGGCCACGAAGGGGAACGCACACTAGCCGAGTCTCTAAATCGGATTACGCCCTTGACCGAGCTTAATCTCGAACGTATGTCGGGACTGTGTGAAGCATTTGTGCAGCTTCGTGATGGAATTAAGCTCACAATCTGTGCGTGTTTGCTCATCCCCTGTTCATTTTAAAGAGAATAACATCGATCACGAAGGGGCACGCGCCCTAGCATGGTTTCTGAAGCAGAGCACGACCTTGACCAAGCTGAATCTCTCTGGTATGTCGGAACTGTAGGAAGCATTGTGTGTGGCTGCGTGATGGAAACAAGCTCACTATCGCTCATCTTCTGTTAATTTTAAAGGAAACAACATCGGCTTCAAGGGGGCACACGTCCTAGCCGAGTCTTTGAACCACAACGGGACCTTGATCGAGCTCAATCTTTCCGGTATGTCAAGAGTGTGTGAAGTAATATGTGCGACTGCGTTATGGAATCAAGATCACGATTTGTGGATGTTCGCGCATTTTAAAGAGAATAACATCGGCCGAGAGGGGGTACGTCATCTGGCCGAAGCTTTGAAGCATAACACGACCTTGACCGGGCCGAGTCTCGAAAGTATGTCAGAAATGTATAATGTATAAAACATTCGTGATGAAGCCAAGCTCGCCATTTGTGAGTGTTCGCTCATCTCCTGTTAATTTCAAAGGGGATAGGATTAACAATGAGGGGGCCGAATCTCTGAGGCATAACACGGCCTTGACCGAGCTGAATCTCATTGGTATGTCAAGAATTATGTGCAGTTGCATGATGGAATCCTGTGTGTCTGTTCGTTCATCCTCTGTTCATTTCAAAGTAGCTAGGATTGAAAAATCTCTGAAGCATAACACGGCCTTGACCGAGCTGAATATCTCTGGTATGTGAAGCATTATGTACAGTTGCGTGATGGAATGCTGCGTGTCTGTTCGCTCAACCCCTGTTCATTTTAAAGGGAACTACATCGGCCACGAGGGGGCATATGAGCTGGTTGAAGCACTGAAGCATAACGTGACCTTAACCAGGCTGAATCTCGAAAGTATGCCAGAAATGTGTAAAACATTGCATGTAGCTCCGTAATGGAACCGGGCTCACGATATGGGCACGTTCACTCATTCCCTGTTCATTTTAAAGAGAATAACATTGGCCACGAGGGGGCGCACGCCTTAGCCAACTCTCTGAAGCAGAACATAACCTTGACCGAGCTGAATCTCTCTGGTATGTCAGAACTGTATGAAGCATTGTGTGCAGCTGCGTGATAGAATTAAGCTCAGTCAGTGAGTGTTCGCTCATTTTACAGATAACAACATCGGCGGCGAGGGGGCACACGCCCTAACCGAATTTTTGAAGCAGAACACGACCTTGACCGGGCTGAATCTCTCTGGTATGTCAGAACTATGTGGAGCATTGTGAGAAACCGCGTGATGGAATCAATCTTATGATCTGCGTGCGTGTTCGCTCGTCTCCTGTCAATTTAAAAGTGAATCACATCGGCCAAGAGGGGGCACACGCACTAGCCGAGTCTCTGAAGCAGAACACGACCTTGGACAACCTGAATCTCCAAGGTATGTCGAAGCATTGGGTAAGCTGCGTGATGGAATCAAGCTTATGATCTAGTGCGTATTCGCTTATCCCCTGTTCATTTTAAAGGGAATAGTGTTGGCGACGAGGGGATACGCGCCCTAGCCGAGTCTCTGAAGCATAACACAACCTTGACCGGGTTGAATCTCTCTGGTATATCAGAACTGTGTGAAACATTGTGTGGAACTGCATGACAGAATCAAGCTCACAATCTGTGTGTGCGTTCATCCTATTTCGTAAGTGAATCACATCAGCCAAGAGGGGGCACGCGCACTAGCCGAGTCTCTGAAGCAGAGTACGACCTTGGGCGACCTGAATCTCCAAGGTATGTCAGAACTGTGTGAAGCGTTGTGTGAACTGCGTGATGCAATCAAGCTTACGATCTAGTGCGTGTTCGTTTATCCCGTGTTAATTTTAAAGGGAATAGTGTTGGTGACGAGGGAATACGTGCCTTAGCCGAGTCTCTGAAGCAGAACACGACCTTGACCGGGTTGAATCTATCTCGTATGTCAGAATTGTGTGAAGAATTGTGTACAACTGCGTGATGGAATCAAGCTCATAATCTGTGTGTGCATTCATCTTCTATTCATTTATAAGTGAATCACATTAGCCAAGAGGGGGCACGCGCACTAGCTGAGTCTCTGAAGCAGAACACGACCTTGGACGACCTGAATCTCCAAGGTATGTCAGAACTGTGTGAAGCTTGGGTAAGCGGCGTGATGGAATCAAGCTCACGATCTAGTGCATGTTCGTTTATCCCTTGTTCATTTTAAAGGGAATAGTGTTGGCGACGAGGGGACACGCGCCCTAGCCGAGGTTTTGAAACAGAACACGACCGTGGTCGAGCTGAATCTCTCTGGTATGTCAGACCTTTGTGAAGTATTCCGTGCAGCTGCTTAAATGGAGGCAAGCTCACTATATGTGCGTGTTCGCTCATCCCCTGTCCCTTTAAAGGGAATAGCATTGGCGACAACGGGACACGCGCCCTAGCCGAGTCTCTGAAGCAGAACACAACCTTGACAGAGCTGAATCTCTCTGGTATTTTAGAACTGTATGAAGCATTTATGTAGCTGCGTGATAGAATCAAGGACATTTTTGCTCATCCCCTGTTCATTTTAAAGGGAACAACATCGGCCAAGAGGGAACACGTGCCCTCGCCAAGTCTCTGAAGCAAAACACGATCTTAACCGGGCTGAATCTTTCTGGTATGTCACAACTGCGTGATGGAAGCAAGCTCACGTTCTATGTGTGTTCGCTTATCTCTTGTTCATTTTAAAGGAAATATTGTTGGCGAGGAGGGGGCACGCGCTCTGGCCGAGTCACTGAAGCAGAATATGACCTTGACCGGGTTGAATCTTTCTGGTATGTCAGAACTGCGTGATGGAAGCAAGCTCACGATCTATGTGTTTTCGCTTATCCCTTGTTCATTTTAAAGGAAATATCGTTGGCGAGGAGGGGGCACGCGCCCTAGCTGAGTCACTGAAGCAGAACATGGCCTTGACCAAGTTGAATCTCTCATGTATGTCAGAACTGTGCGAAGCATTGGGTGCAGCTGTGTGATGGAATTAAGTTCACGATCTTTCCATGTTCGGTTTGTTTTAAAGGTAATGGGATTGGCGACGAAGGGGCACGTGCCCTAGCCGAGTTTCTGAAACAGAACACAACCTTCACCGAGCTAGATCTCTCTGGTATGTCAAAACTGTGTGATGCATTGTGTGCAGATGCGTGATGGAATCAGACTCAGGATTTATGTTTGCTCATTTTAAAGGGAATATCATCTGTGATGAGGGGGCACGCGCCCTAGCCGAGTCACTGAAGCAGAACACGACCTTGACTGGGCTGAATCTCTCTGGTATGTCAAGACTTTGTGAAGAATTGTGTGCAGCTCCGTGATAGAATTAAGCTCACTATCTGTGAATGTGTTCTTCATCCCCTGTTAATTTTAAAGGGAATAACATTCGAGACGAGGGGGCACACGCTCTAGCCGAGTCTCTGAAGCAGAACACAACCTTCACCAAGCTAAATCTCTCTGGTATGTCAGACTTGTATGATGTATTCTGTGCAGCTGCGTGATAGACTTAAGCTCACGATTCGTGTTTTCGCTCACCCCCTATTCATTTTTAAGAGAACTACATCGGCGACCAGGAGATACGCGCCTTAGACACGCCTCTGTATCCGAACACGCTGAACATCTTTAGTATGTCAGAACTACAGCGGTTTATAGAAGTTCTTAATGACCCTTTGGTTTATCTTAAATTGCCTATTACCCATCCATCAATTAATACTTTTTTTCTTTTCCCTCTATATATTTACTACATATTCACTAATGACAAGATTTCTTTGCATAATTGAGTTAATCGAGCCAGGTTTTTTCCGCGCTTAATTGTGTTAGCTGAGATATGTGAGAAAGATTATTTCAGAAATTTGTGGTCTATATGGATCATTGTCATCTGAAAAAAAATCCTAAGTAATGTATCAAGATGGAACCTATTAGGCTTGAAAATGAACTATATTATAATGAGCAGCAAAATCGTAAAGTAGTCACAGTATAAATTACCACATATCATAGTAAGAGTATAACTTAGCAACCAGAATTGTTATATGGATCTGTATAAATAGTATAGATAGCCAGATTTGGGAATATTTTGTTCCCTGAGAACCTACTGGGGCACAATACTCCCCCAGAGTATAAAGCATCACATCTGCCATAGTTAGCTATTTTATACTTAGCAAGATAGTAATCAGATAGTAACTATAATATATAAAATACCCCAGAGACAAGAGTGAATAAATCTTAGTCTGAAAAGTTTCAGACAAAGACCTTAATAAGTCTAAGTCTAAAAAAAAAAATTAAAGAAATACAAAAGTCAATTATTTGGTATACTTAGGAGAAATATCTACTAAAAGCTATTTAA